>CAJGYO010000006.1:112610465-112855020 GCA_904845875.1 Miscanthus lutarioriparius
TCTGATCGGATGGCCCCAGTCGGCTCTGGTTGCGCCAGCCGGAGAAGAGCGGTGAGCAGGGTTTCTGCGAACCCCGGTCGGAGATGCGGGGTCGGAGTCGAAAGTAGTGCTTGGGCTAGGCCTTCCGATCGGAGAGGCCATCCGGAGGCGGCTGGTGTCCGAAGTGAGCGCTCTGGTCGAAGAGGTGGGCCGAAGTAGTCGACGAGCGGGCACTGTTCCTCTTCGGCTAGACCTTTCAGTTGGTGACTGGAGCACCCTCTCAGCCTGTTGTTTTATACTCTTGGGTCGGCCCACGAGTTGCGTGCTGTCTGCTTGGGCTGAGCCTTGGCGTGGAAGCCGGTCCCTGAAGGACCCCGGGTTTATGAACCCGACAGGAGCCCCCGAGCCCCTGGGCGATTTGGGCAGAATTGTCCGGGGGATTTTTATCCTGACGACGGGTGCGCGCGAGCGCACCCGCGGGTGTAACCCCCGAGCCCCCGGGCGGTTCGGGCAGAACCGTCTAGGGGGTGTTCGGTAGCGGGCGCGTGTGCGTGTTTTTAGTCGAGACGGAGTTTGTTGAACCAAGACGTCGTTGTGCAGCCGAGGCGTATAGTTGGTTGAGAGATTGGGTGAGATGGAGCTTGTGGATCCTGGCATCGATGCGCGTCGTGGGATCGGGTGAGGCAGTTAGTCTAGTTAGTTTGGGATCGGGCGAGGCGACAAGGCGGTGCTCGCGGCAGACCCAGGTAGTTTTTGGAGCGCAGTCGGAGCGTAGCCGGATGGGGCGAGATCGGGGTCGCAGACCCGGGTGTTTTTGGAGTGCAGTCGGAGCGTAGCCGGATGGGGCGAGATCGGGGTCATAGACCCAGGCGTTTGGAGCACAGTCGGAGCGTAGCCGGATGGGGCGAGATCTGGGTCGTAGACCCGGGTGTTTGGAGTGCAGTCGGAAGGGGCAAGTTCGGGGTCGCAGACCCAGGCTTTTTGTGTCTTGAGCCACCGAGCCCTGTTGGGCCTTAGTAGGGGTCGGTATGAGTGGTGTGCGTTACCTCATCCTTGGTTCCTCACAACCGGAGGGGCTGAGTTTTGTCGCTTGTCCTGATCGCTCGGGCTCGAGTGACGTGCTCGGTGAGTTCGCTAACGGGTATGATCGAGTGGAATCCAGGTCCGTCGTTCGTGATGGGGTCGGCATAGCCCTCTTATGACATTCCACTACTCCTTTACCTGCAACCCGGCAGATGTCTAGGTTGTTCCAGAGAGCGACCCGGGTGGCCTAACGGTCTCCCCTCGATGGAGATTCTGTGGGCTTGGCGAGAGGTTCAGGATCGAACGAGAAGGTTGAGATGACCCAGTCTGCCAAACTAGACGAGGGCCGCACGGGCCTCATCTACGTTTTTCTCCCATGGCTCTGTTGGTTGCTCATATCGAATGAGGCAACCGCCGCTTCGTGACACAACACGGAGCATTGTGATGCATTTCGCTGCACGTGCGATGCTTAGTTCCAGAGCCCCCGGGCGGTTCAGGGCCCGAATCGTCCGGGAGGCACGGGCGTATGGGATGAATGCGCGTATGGATGTATGAAATGATTATAAGGAAATAGAGGGGGTTGGTAGTGTTCACCTTGATGACTTGAGTGACGGGGTTTTAGAGAGCTTCAGTCGGAAACGTCCGACCGAGACCCGTGCTCGTCGTTCGTGACGGAGTCGGCATGGCCTACATGGGGCGTCCCTTTGCTTCCTACCTGTGTCTCGGTGTGTCTTTCTGAGCCGTTCGATCGACTTGGAAAGCCTGATGGTCTCTCCCGGTGGAGATCCCGTTTTGGGTTTTTCCAAGTCCCGCGTGGGGATGCGGAGAGCTGTCTGCGTGTGGTGACGCTTCAGTTTTCGTGCCTGGTCATGCGATAGTGGTGGGCCATACCTAGGCCACGTTTCATCTCGCCAGGCGGCGTTCTGTCTGACCCGGCGTCGTTCCGTTGGTCAGTGCGCGTCCCTTCGGTCAGGGCATGTCCCGTCGTTTCCCATCTGCATTGAATGGGGGAAGGGGAGAGTTTTTTCGCTCTGATCTTTTGCCCTTCTTCGACTGCCGTGTCTCTTCCTTAAATAGGGGGAGGGAGAGGGCTCTCTGTCGCAGTCCTTTGCCTATTCTCCAACTATTGTTTCTCCTCCTTCTTTCTCACCGAGAGTGCCTGTATGTCGCGGCGGTTCCTAAGTGAGAGAGGGGGTGAGCGAGGGGGAGGACTTACAGATCCTTTTGTGAACCCGGAGCATGATGCCGAACTAGAGACTACCGCGGGTGGTGCTGGATTAATCTGCGATGCTTTCTTCAGGATGGAGCCGTGTGTGGATTTTCTCCGGTGGATCTTCACCGGGCGAGCTTTGTCGGAGGGGAAGTTGCTCAGGATCGTGTCGGTGGAGGATTCCGCGTCTGCAGCTACTCAGTTTGGCCAGTTCATAAAGTTTGATGAGATTTCTTCCCGCCGTGGCGCCCATACCTCAGTAGCAGCGCCCCCACCCAGGAGCTGCCTCGACTGCATGAGAAGGTCAGGAGCTCCATGCTCTTCTGTTGAGCATCTATGGGTGCGACGCCTTTGAGGTACCTGTTGCGCTCGCCGAAGTCGAGGGAGCAGAACCAGGCGGGGCACCAGCGGTTGTGGTTATGTCCGGCGTCGCGTGCCACGGTTTCTCCTTTGGCGTTCAGGGGATGTCGTCGAGCGGCCGTAGTAGTATTTGTAGTAGTAGAAAATGTAATAGTTGAGTTTGTGGGTGAGTCCCCGTGTGAACAATTTTTTGTATCAATGAATACATCAGTCTTTTGTGACAAAACCACGATATCTGTTCCTTGTTTTTATCCTAGCATGACTTTCGTTCTTATCCTTTTCTCTCTCACCTGCTCATTAGTTTCTTAGGCTGTAGCTATTAAGAGCCTAGGCACGGCCCGCGGGGCTCGGCTGCTTGTAACCGTAGGTCGTGGCGGGGTGCGTTCGGTTGGGAGTAAGAACAGAGTCACATAGGGCAATCAAAGGAAATGAATGTGTTTCCGTTCGAGGACAAAGTTGTTTATCATGTGATAGTAAAAAAAGAGAGGTAATATCCAATATTGTACCCTTGTGGAGCCCCCGAGCGCCCCGGGCTGAAATTGCTCGGGCTGGGGCGCTTTTACAGGAGCATGTGTTTAACTAAAAAAGTGGTTTAGACCAAATTTAGGGGAAAATGATGTAGTTGTTCAATGTTCCAAGTGTTGGTGAGAACATTACCGTTGTTGTCCTCCAGTCGGTAGGCGCCCGGTCAGATTACTTCGATCACCGTATAGGGCCCTTCCCATGGTGGAGAGAGCTTGTGTTTTTCCTTCGTCGATTGGGTCCTCCAGAGTACGAGATCACCGACTTCGAGTATCCTCCCTCTGATCTTCCTTTCGTGGTACCTGTGGAGGGTTTGTTGGTAGCGAGCGGATTGGATGATGGTCGTCTTGTGGGCCTCTTCGAGTAGGTCGACTATGTCTTGTTGAGCTTCCACGGCTCGGTCGCGGTCAAAAGCCTTCACTCTTGGGGCACCGTGGTCGAGGTCGGAGGGTAATACTGCCTCAGCTCCGTAGGCCAGGAAGAAAGGTGTAAACCCTGTGGATCGGTTTGGGGTCGTTCTTAGGCTCCAGAGGATCGCTGGGACCTCTACAACCCATCGCCCGGCGTACTTGTTGAGTCGGTCGAAGATGCATGACTTAAGTCCTTGGAGGACCATGCCATTGGCACGTTTGACCTGACCGTTAGTTCATGGATGTCCGACCGAAGCCCATTCGATCCTGACACCGTATCCATCGCTGAAGTCTAGGAACTTCTTTTCGGTGAAGTTAGTCCCGTGGTCAGTGATGATATAGTTAGGAACGCTGAACCGGTAGATGATGTCGAGGAAGAATTTGACTGCCTCCTCCGAGCGGATGTTGGTGATGGCCTTGGCCTCTATCCACTTGGTGAACTTGTCGACTGCTACGAGTAGGTGAGTGAAACCGCCTAGGCCCTTTTTGAGGGGTCCCACCATGTCGAGGCCCCAGACCACGAATGGCCAGGTGATGGGGATGGTTTGGAGCTCCTGTGCCGGCAAGTGGGTTTGCCGAGCATAGAACTGGCATCCTTCACACCTGCGGACGACCTCCTCTACATCTCGTAGCGCGGTGGGCCAGTAAAAACCTTGGCGAAAGGCTTTTCTGACCAGCGACCTTGGGGCCGCGTGATGTCCGCAAATCCCGGCATAGACCTCGAGGAGGAGTTGTCTCCCCTGGTTGGTGGGGATACACTTCATGAGTACCCCTGATGGACTCTGTTTGTAGAGCTCGTCACCGAGCATGACGAAGGACTTGGCGAGTCGAGCGATCCGTCGGGCTTCAGTCCTTTCGGGCGGGAGAACCTCCTTGAGGAGGTAGGTGAGCAGCGGCACTCGCCAGTCGGTTGATCGAGTGCCAATACGGCGATGTTCGCGGGTGACGTCGTCATAGAGGTACTGGGATCAGAGCCACCGAGCATCGGCTGGGCATTGGGGTTGGAGCCCTCAAGCGCTGGCTAGGCATTGGGGTGTGTCTGGATCGGACTTTCCAGGATGCGAGCGGACGGCTCGTGGATGTCGTTGATGAAGACCCCGCTCGAGGATGGATCCCGCATGGCGGCCAATTTTGTAAGGAAATCAGTGGCATCGTTGTCCCTTCGAGGGACGTGATGTAGTTCGATCCCCTAGAATTTGTCCTCGAGTTTACGCACCTCTTGGCAGTATGCCGTCATGAGGGGGCTTTTGCAGGAGGACTCCTTCATGACCCGATCAACGACCAGTTCTGAGTCACTGTGAATGTAGAGTCGCATAGCACCGATCTCGATGGCGATGCGTAGTCCATTGATAAGGGCCTCATATTCTGCGACGTTGTTTGAGGCTAAAAAGTGGAGGCGGATGGCGTAGCGGAGTCTACTTCCGTCTGGGGAGATCAGAACCACTCCAGCACCTGAGCCGGGCGCCATTACAGACCCGTCGAAGTACATCGTCCGGGGTCGGTAGCTGTACCTCTGTCCATTCGGCGTCAAAATCTGCGAGAGCCTGAGATTTAATGGCGGTACGAGGGATGTACCTCATGTCGTGGCCCATGAGTTTGAGTGCCCACTTAGAGATCCGTCCCGCAGCGTCACGGTTGTGGATGATGTCCCTAAGTGGGTATGAAGTGACGACCGTGACTTCGTGGTCGGTGAAGTAGTACAGGAGCTTCTGGGTTGCCATTAGCATACCGTACAGGAGTTTCTGCACCTGGGGGTACCGGACCTTGGGGTCGGTGAGTACTTCGCCGACGAAGTATACGGGCCGCTGGACCTTAAGTTGGTGTCCCGGCTCCTCCCTTTCGACGACCAGCGCGGCGCTTACCACATGGTTGCTGGCCGTGATGTAGAGGAGAAGAGGTTCCCCTCGTTCGGGAGCGACGAGGATTAGGGCTGACGTCATGGATGCTTTGAGGCTCTCCAGGGCCTGTTGGGCTTCCTCAGTCTAGACGAAAGTGTCTGTCTTTTTGAGGAGCTTATAGAGTGGCATCCCCCGTTCGCCGAGCCGGGAGATGAATCGACTTAGGGCAGCCAAATAGCCAGTGAGCCTTTGCACGCCCTTGACGTTGCGTACGGGACCCATGTTGGTGATGGCCGTGATTTTTTCGGGGTTGGCCTCGATGCAGCGCTCGGACACAATGTATCCTAGCAGCTTCCCCTTTGGAACCCCGAAAACACATTTTCGGGATTCAGCCTGATGTTGAACCTTCGGAGGTTTGTGAACTTTGCGGCCAAGTATGCGATCAGGTCACAGGCCTGAGCTGTCTTGACCACTATGTCATCAACATAGACGGCAATCATTGGCCTTGGCCGCTCGGTTTGGTCAGGCTGATTTGGTCGGCGAAGCATTGCTGCATGCACCTTTGGTAGGTGGCGCCAGCGTTCTTCAAGCCGAATGGCATGGTTACGTAGCAGTACGAACCATACGGGGTGATGAACGAGGTTGTGAGCTAATCAGACTCTTTCATCGCGATCTGGTGATAGCCCGAGTAGGCATCTAGAAAGGAGAGAATCTCGCAACCCGAGGTGGAGTCAACTATCTGGTCTATGCGCAGCAGAGGAAAGTGATCCTTTGGACATGCTTTGTTGAGGCCAGTGTAATCAACGCACATTCTCTACTTCCTAGTCTTATTTTTAACAAGAACATGATTGGTAAGCCAGTCGGAGTAGAATACCTCTCTGATGAACGGCTACCAGGAGTTTGGTGATCTCTTCGCCTATGGCCCTGCGCCTCTCGTCGTCGAAGCGACATAGGCGCTGCTTGGCGGGCTTCGAGCCCAGGATAAGGTGCAGCGCGTGCTCGGCGACCTCCTGCGGTATGCCCGGCATGTCAGAAGGCTGCCATGCGAAGACATCGCGATTGTCGCGTAGGAAGTCGATGAGCTCACATTCCTATTTGGCCGGGAGCTGGGTCCCGATCCAAACCGTCTTGGTTGGGTTGGTGGGGTCGATTTCCACCGCCTTGGTTTTCTCGAGCGGATGGAAGGCCGCCAAGGAGGTTGGTTTGTTGCAGTCTGGGACTGCCGGGGCCGATGATTCCCCGAGCTGCGGGAGCTCGGATGAGTTGACGACCGCAGTGGCGAGCCCATAGTGCTCACGGTCGCACGCGAAGGCGCGTGAAAAGGCACTACTCACGGTGATGACGTCGTTCGGTCTCGGCATCTTCAGCTTGAGGTAGGTGTAGTTGGGGATTTCCATGAATCTTGCGTAGCATGGCCGCCCCAAGATAGTGTGGTAGGACCCTAGAAAGTCTACCACCTCGAAGGTGAGGACCTCCGAGCGGAAGTTGGCCTAACTGCCGAACGTGACGGGCAGATCGATCTGTCCGAGCGGGTATGCCTACACTCTCGGGATTACCCCATGAAAGGGGGAGCCCGCCAGGTGGAGCTCCGATCGGGGGATGCGCATGGCATCGAGGGTGTCGATGTGTAGGATGTTGAGGCCGCTGCCTCCGTCCATTAGTACCTTGGTAAGGCGCTTCTTGTGGACGATGGGGTCGACGACGAGCGGGTAGCGTCCCGATCTCATGACATGGGAGGGATGGTCCCTCTGATCGAAGGTGATCGGAGATTCCGACCAGCTAAGGAAGGAGGGGATAGATGTCTCGGCGGCGCATGCCTAACTATAGCGGACCTTGTGTTGTCGCTTGGACCAGATGGCGTCGGATCTGCCAAAGATCATGATGCATTCATCAGCGTTGGGGAAACCATCTCCGTCCTTGCCTGTCGTGCCTCCTTTCTTGGCTGCCGCCTCTTTGCCGTCTCCTTCCTTTGGCCCACCGGCCTATCGAAGGAAACGTTTGAGGAGCTCGCAGTCCTTGTAGAGGTGTTTGATGGGGTAGACGTGGTTGGTGCATGGACTATCCATGAGTTTGTTGAAGTGGCCAGGCAGCCCCTGTTGGGGCTGCTTGCCGGTGCGATCAGCCGCGGCGACCATCGTGGTGTTGTCCGATCGGCGTTGATCCTTTTTATTCTTCTTGCCCCTCTGTGTGGAGGGGCCCTCATCTTGGTCTGCGCGCTTGGCCTTGCCTTTGTCCCGGCCTCCGCTGAAGATCGCTCCGATCGCCTCCTTGCCAGAGGCGTGGTTAGTGGCGACGTCGAGCAGGTCGCGGGTGGTACGGGGTTTCAGACAACCAAGCTTGTGGATCAAGGACTCGCAGTTCATCCCGGAGAGGAATGCGCTGATGACGTCTACGTCGACGACATCAGGGAGGGAGTTGCATCATTGGGAGAACCTACGGATGTAATCCCGGAGGGACTCGCTGGGCCCCTGCTGGCAGCTCTTGAGGTCCCAGGAGTTTCCAGGGTGGACATACGTCCCCTAGAAATTTCCAATGAAGACCCTCTTGAGGTCCGCCCAGTCGCGGATGCTGTCGTGCGGGAGGAACTCAAGCCATGCCCGAACATGTTTTCCCACGCAAATGGGAAGATACTGAATGATGAAATAGTCATCATCCACTCCTCCGGCCCGATAGGCGAGCCGAAAGTCTTCGAGCCAAATGCCTGGGTTTGTCTCCTCGTTGTATTTGGTGATGTTGGCGGGTGGTCGGAAATGCTGCGGGAATGGTGCTCTCCGGATACGCCGGCTGAAGGCCCATGGTCCTGGGCCCTCAGGGCTAGGGCTCCGGTCGTCTGGCCGGCGACCACGCCTGGGGCGCGTTTCACCGGTCCCCTCAATGGTTCGGCCAGGATTCGTGTCGCCTACCACCGTACGATGGACATCATCATCGTGTCGGGCCCGATGTCGGTTGCTGACGATGCTACGAGCGTCCTGGTGCGGATCGGGCTGCTTGTATACCGGCGGTCAGTGAGGAGCAGGCACCGATGCAGCTACCGCCCCCCGAGCCACGCCTGACGGTTGTAGCGGCGAGCGAATGGAGCGATCCGTCTGGCACGTCCCCGTTCCTCCTGTGGGGAGAGAGGGCTCGAGTCGGAGTCACGACGCGGAGCTTTCCGCCTATTGAACGGTGGCGGCTTCTACTAGAACCCGGAGGTTCCGGTAGACTACCCGCTCCTGGGGGTCGACGAGCTCGGGAACGCCGCGTAGAAGCATTGCCGCAGCAGCGATGTTCTGGCCAGCCCGAGCGAATTGTGGGAGATCGTTCCCATCGTTCATGATGTCGTGTTAGACCTGACGGGCGTGACCCCGGGCACCACCCGCCGGGCCATGTGCATGGGGCGCCACGTGCTGTACCGACTGCGTCGGTGCAGGCGGCGGCTGGTTCTGCCGCCGTTGTCGTAATTCCTCGGCGTGTGCTTACGTAGACGCGAGGGCCCCCGCACATGGGTCCGGAGGGGTGTGAGTCTGCGTAGACTCCACAGCCACCGGTGGTTGTCCCGGAGTGTCCGCCATAGCGCACTCCCGGCACGGACGGTGGTGGGGTGCCACGTCGCCGATGCTAGAACCGTTGCTCTCGCCCTCATCATCCGGGAGTTCGTGGGAAGCGGCAGGAGCATAGCCTGCCATTCCCACGAATTCGGATGAGAGGGGGGATGACGCCAGCATCCTTCGGAGCCCCCAGGCGTACGCATCCGCAGAGGACGCGAGGCCGTAGGGGAACCGATCATAGGGTGTTTGTGGCGCGGGCGATACAGTCCCTCCGGATGATCGGTGTGGGATAGTAAATAACAGTACGCATATTACTTACAACGGGGTTTGAGCAGAGAGTTTGCTCGGAATGAAGCGCAGATGCCACGTCGTCGAAGTCGTGCGTCCTGGAGTTGATGGAGGGCGCCCCTTCGACGAGTGCTGAGACGTGAGCCTCCTCGCGGAGGTGTAGTACGTCGAGCCGGTCGGCGACGAAGTATAGGCTTCCGAAGAGGAAGGCCTGGGATGGCTCGAAGACGGGGGGAGCCCACATCCCAACAGGTGAGAGTGCAGGAAACTCCAGCGGGCCAAAGCGAATCGTATCGCCCGAGCCCGCCACGGCGAGGGTGGTGGAAAAGTGGGCCATCCGATGACCAAAAAGTGTTGAACGTACAGCGTCTTCCCAACAGACGGCGCCAACTGTCGGTACAGAAAGTGACCAACTAGTAAATATTTGTAGTTTTGCCGTACGTTGTGATCGGAGGTGGCCTAGCACTCAATGAAATAGGGTTTATACTGGTTCAGGCAACGTGCACTACGTTCAGTTTGGGTCGGTCAGTGACTTTATTCCTGAGCCCAGGTGCTCGAAGTTTGCTGTGGGGTTACAAAAGAGAAGGAGAAAGATGGGGTGTACAAGAGATCCGGTCAGCTCTGGTTGGAAGGGCCGAGAGCGACACGAGCTACGCTATGAGCTAAGTGTTCAAGCGTGTGCTTGAGGTCCGAACCCGGTGGTTCTATGGTTGTGAGCTAGTGAACTTGATCGATGTTGATTCACTCAAAAAGACATTCCTCTTCGTTGGAGGGAGCGCATCCCCTTTTATAGATAAAGGGGATGGCTTTACAAGTGAGATGGTGAGGGTATGTATGCTACTAAGTTTTGTTGCCCATGCCGACGGGTACAAGATAATGGTAGGCGCCCACAACACTGTTGATGTCACTGTAGAATGTCAGATGCATGTGGGAGGTTGCGTTGCCTTCTTCAGGAATGGCAGATGTTGGTACCTGCAAATACTGTTGATGCCTAGAGACATGTGAGAGGTTTCACCACGTTCACCCAGTATGGTAAATCCCGGCGCCCACAACACTATCGATGCCCAGAGGCATATGGGGGGCCTTACCGTATGGGAGTTAATGGCGCCCACAATACTGTAGAGGGAAATGTCAGTGCCTACAATACTGTTTGTGTCAGGGCGGTTGCAGAGTATTGTTCCTGTAGGCGTACAGGGTATGGTCCTTGGTAGCGTGGTTTGACTTGTGCGCCCTGGCTTGCTTTCTCCGCTTGTCCCCTGGTCCTTTTCGAGCGGGCGTCCCTGGTCGGATGGCCCCAGTCGGCTCTGGTTGCGCCAGTCGGAGAAGAGCGGTGAGCAGGGTTTCTGCAAACCTCGGTCGGAGATGTGGGGTCAGAGTCGGAAGTAGTGCTTCGGCCAGGCCTTCCAATCGAAGAGGCCGTCCGGAGGCGGCTGGTGTCCGAAGTGAGCGCTCTAGTCGGAGAGGTGGGCCGAAGTAGTCGACGAGCGGGCGTTGTTCCTCTTCGGTCAGACCTTCCGGTCGATGACTGGACCGCCCTCTCGACCTGTTGTTTTATACTCTTGGGCCGGCCCATGAGTTGCGTGCTGTCTGCTTGGGCCGAGCCTTAGCGTGGAAACCGGTCCCCGAGGGACCCTGGGTTTATGAACCTGGCACCATTCTTCTACCTCAAGCCTACAGCCTTCTTCTACCTCCAGACAATCACAAATCATAAGATCACAGATCCATAGATCACATCACAAGAAATAATTTTTCTATGAAAAGACAAATCACAGATCGCAAAGGAGGAGGAGGAGAGGCCTACCTGGAGCCGGATTCGCTGCCGTCGCCGCCTGCCTGCTGCATCGCCAAGGCCGAGCCTTGAGCGTGGGGCGCCGCAGTATGTAGTCTTGGGCCCTAGGCGTCATATATGGCCACGCCAGCATGGCCTCTTTGGCCGAGGCGTTCCATCCGCGAGGCGGGCGGTCGCCCTGTGCGCTTGATCTGGAGCAATTGGTACACCTTGTCCTTGTTGGGGGGGAGACTTGTGGGGCAGCATGGGGCAACCGGACAAAGCAATGGGAAGAAGCAATGTGAGCAGCAGAGCCCAGGGAGGCATGGGCGTGGTGCCTCCATGCACGCCGGTTATGACATTTGGGCCCTAGACGTCATAGATACAAAAAAATTTCATATGTTTTTTTGTGCTAAAACACATGTGTGTTGTATAGTATTTCTGTATTCAAAGTTTCAAAAGAAAGGCGCAAAAGGGTCAGCCATTTGGTGGTGTGATTGGTTGGTGACATTTTTTAGACAAAATATTTATTTGTGTAGTATAGATGTTAAAAAATAAACAGCTATATTATTGTTTTTAGTCAGTTAGTAAAAGTGATGCTCACTCATGGACGTCTATTGTCACGCAAGATATCACTCCCGACCGGTCACTTTGTTTAGAATTTAGATGGAGGTTTCAATCATCATGGTAAGTGTTTTCATGTTTTTTAATATGATTTTGTTCGTTATTATCTTAAAAAGGATGTACTTTTGTTTAAAAAAGGCTAGAAATTTGATACCACCTCCGTCCAAAAAAAATTGTATTTAGAGAAAATAGTATGAATATTATATCTTTAAATAGATTATATTATACAAAAATATCGCATAATTGATCTAATAATGCTTGTTAAACACCATAAATATATGTCATTTTAACATATTTTATCAAATTTGAGATTGACCGACTCATAAAAAATGAGAATTGCATTTTTTTTCAGAATAAGCGAGTACTACGTTCCAAATTCTCAAGTGCACCCGTACAGAGAGAGACACGTTACATTATTCAAACTACTCAACAGTCCTATGAGCGACTTTCAGTTCAATCCAACAAATTCTATTTTAGTTCTTGCAAAGTTTGAAACGAAATTTCACACATTTTTAATTGGATTAAAAAAAATGATGACGGGTTTGTGCAATGATTCCATTTTGGTACAACGAGGATCCGAAAAAACAATGATTCCATTTTGTTTTGTTTTTGCAAATCTGCAAACAAAATTCACACATTTAACGTAGGTCGAAGATGCCAGAAATTATGATTTGTATGGTCGCTTTCCCCTCATTTGCGCCGATGCGGCAGATAAAAGATCATCGGTGCTTGTGAAGAGAAACAACTATATAATGTCACTCACACCAACGCATTTCAACTCTCATTTCCACCCCCATCTAACCACATTGGATTCCCTACTAGGTCATCGACTCTTGTTTCTCTTTCTTTGTAGCATGATGATATATATGGTCAATTTGGCAGAGTTTTGAGAGCAAGTTAGTTCTAGGCTGAATTCAAGAGAAATTGGATCTGACAAACGGTTTTTTACTTATGAGTAATTCTATGCTCATTCTAAGAATTGATTCTCTGAAATAAACTAAGAGACCAAGAACTGAGGAAGTAAAAAAAAGTATTTTCTCTTGATTCACTCCGGTCACCATATCAATTTATGCATGAGAAATGCTCCGATAGTCCCTTTTTTTCTCTAAAAATTTGCACGGATCTCAAAGTAGCCAAGCTAATTAATTGAATAATTTCTTAATTATTATTACTTTTCTCCTGGGTTCCACTTGGCCCCGGCCTGTCCAAGCGAAGTCCAAACTTATATCTCCGTCCGATTCCCCTTTGTTCGTTCGGTGCCCGTTCGAAGCGTTTTCATACAAAATCATCAGAGGATGCTGTACAGCTGAACATACAAAACTTAAGTAGACCAAATCCATGATTTAATAATTGAAGATAAATAGCTGGAAAGCTCGTGGGTGCTCTTCAAATAGGTAACATAATCTTGCTTTAAAAAATAGGTACATGATGCCTTTCAGAAGTAGTGTAAAATCGTATGGCATATGAAAAGATTATTATACCACATATAATAATTTGAACATATCACACCTGGTCATCAGAGAGGATGCTGTACAGCTGAACATAATCCTTTTATTTTATAGTAATCTAACAAAACTTAAGTAGACCAAACCCATGATGAATCTGGAAAATTTTCATTGAAGATAAATAACTGGAAAGCTCATGAGTCTGTCTACCCAATAATCATGTGTTTTATGTAGTTTCAACACATAAATTTTTTTATACCATAGAATTAAGATCCAACAACCTTCATCCTCCTTCTACCTCTAGCCTTCTTCTATCTCCAGACAATTATAAATCACAAGATCATAAATCCACAAACCATATATCATAAGAAATAATTTTTTTTATAGAAAAACAAATCATAAGATCACAGCGGTTTTGGTCCTGCAGCCGTCCGTACCAGAGCTCTGGCAGCTCAACACGGGCGTTGCCTGGTTCGCTGAATCTGCATCGTTGTGCCTGCACAGTCTGTATCAAATCCGCTGTGGAATGGCCCGTGGCCGGAGGGGCCAGATGTCCGGATGAGCATCTTATCCCACTAGTTGCTGACGCGCAGATCACAAGCAATATACGGCCCTGCACGTCATAGATATAAAAAAAAATCCATACGTTTTTCCAGTGTTAAAACACATATACGTTATATAGTATTTAAAAAAAAACTGTGCATGCCTTCCAGCGGAGGTCCACTCCTCAGCAGTCGTAGCTCCACTCCTTGCTGGCACACGGAGACGAGGAGGGTAAGGACAGTGTAGTCTTCTCTTAGCCCACTTATATAAGTAGCATGTTCTTCACTATTAATATATGACTTATTTATCTTTCTTATAAAGTTTTTTTATTTTTTTTGTCTAAACCGATTATAAACTCATAGCCTGTTTCTCTTCTCTCTTCTCTTCTCCGCCTTATCGTTCAGCCAGCTTATACTTCTTGTACGCATGTCGTTCAGTGTTCAATGCAATGCATCTTCACTGGTCCTGGTCACATCCAACGCCGAACGGCGGGCCCAGCCTCGGGAACGAGATGCTTTGCAGTTGTTCCCAATCAGGCTCACATGTGAGGGACCCAACCACAGAGGAGGAACTGTATTTCTGAACCGCGCGCTCTGCAGGCACCGGCCAAGCTTCATCCAGCCGGAAATGGAAAGGCCTAGGATTATCTTTTCACGTGGGCGTCCCACGCTGGCAGCCAAAATGGCTAGTTTTAGCAAAAGCTGGAAAGATTTCCGCTCTCCGACTACAATTCTGCAGAAAGTTGTAGGAAGATATCATTTGAATGTGTGACAATGGAGGGTGGTACTAAATTAGATGTCCCCTTTCTGTGTGGGATGAATTTTGAATCCTATAAAGTTTTGCTTTATAGGATGGAGGGAGCAAATCTCAAAATTTGCCATTAGATTTGGGCTAACAAATAATAACTATTATAATTCAAAAGCATCATAAAATTTGTGGACATAATAACTGCTAGATGAAAGAGAGCTTGCTTAAATATCCCCTTAACAAAAATAGTAGGTCGATTGAAAAGGCTGTGTTCATCGCAAAATGGGAATAATTGAGGGTTCAACATCTTCCCGTAGGCCGTACAACATATTATGGGTGTGTTTGGCACCGCTCACCCCGCTGTAGCTTATCTGACATAGATTTGACACTGTAGCACGAAGTTGTTTCGCATTTCGAGGTGCAAAATGAACCGGAAACAGGCGAAGCGGTTGTGAGCTGAAATTTTTAGCTTCTCCCGGCTTAAGTGTACTGTGTCAGATAATCTGAAGCGGTTGCGAGCGGCACCAAACAGGCCCTACGTGTAAGAGCATCTTAGCATCACATACTATATATATATATATATATACCTCGTCGATGTTGACGCAGTACAGACTTCCAGAATAATCCAAGGCACACCCTCTTGGGATGTTGTGACTTGAGACCGGAGAAGACGACCTCAGCATCAGTTCCTGAAATCCGTAGAAATTACGGGTGTGTTTGATATAAGAAATAACATGGTTTGTCATCTTTTCGCTTCTCACTTTAACAAAAATGATGTAACTTACCTCAAAAGCTAATAATTAATATATACATGAAGAACGGTTTGATTCTGTCAAAATTAATGGTATAAACTCATAATGCACCATCAAACCCAACAAAAGAACAACCGCCCCAAGGCATTTTTTAGGAACAAAACATTTTAAACTGAGAGAAGAGGATGGATGATGGCTTCTCCCCAACCCCACGCCGCTCCCCCACCGGGCCCACCGGCAGCCAATGCCACCCCAAACTCCCCCAGAACCGCATTGCAGTAAGGGCCCCGCCCTCTCTCAGACGCCTTGACCCTTCTTCCCGTGGAACTCCCAGACGCTCCAAGACCATGCGGTGGGCGGAGCTTTCTGACTACTCCGACTGCGACTCCACCACGTCCCCGCCGCCTCCGCCCTCCTACATCGACGCCGTTCGCCGGAGCTCTCCGGCAAGGGTGGTCCTCTCAGTCGGTGCGGGGCCCAGTACCCGGCCCACCACCCGAGCCATCGATTGGAGGCCTTGTAGGATGGGGGGACACCGCCCTAAAGCCCAAGCGCTTCCGATGAAGAACCGATGGCTTTGTAGTTGGCGTGTCCTATATCTCAAACTGGGCAGGCACGTCACCGACGACCATGGTGTGGCTGAGCGCATCCCCTCACACCTCAGGCTCGGCCACCCCTCGGCGCGGCACGGCCGGCATCGCATCTCTGCCACTAACGCCGACGGTTAAAGGGAGGTACGGTGTAAGGAAATCGCAGCCGCGCAAGCACACAGGCCGCCATGCCACCATCGTCCAATCCCGAAGTTCATGTGTGACAGGTGCCTGAACTGCCTCTCCTACACGCACAAGATCGCCACCTGCCGGGTGCCCCTACGGTGTCTCAACTGCAGAGGATTTTGGCACCTCGCCAGAGATTGCAAGCGACCCAGGACTCTAGAGCATGCCCGGAATAGCGGTGGTCTTGCTAGCGCCGCTTCGTGCGCCGGTACCCGCAAGCTCTCGGGCTGTAGGCTCCACCCCGCCAGGCAGCCCGCCTCAAGCCGCCTCCGTCCCCGATGACCGTGTGCCGGTGCCACCCGCTCACTCTACGGAGAGTCAAGTGGAGGCCGCCTGTATCATCCAACGCTCATCCGCCATCAACAACGCTCAAGCAGTCTGCGCAATGCCATCTGGTGGCGATGATTCCCGCCCACCGTCGACATCGCAGACGCCACTCGCGAAGCGGCATCGGCGACATCCAAGATGGCTCCTTTACGGTGGTTCCGTTCTTCGAGAACTTCTTGGTTACGAGAGGTCCGTGACACCATTCTTCTGCGTCCACAGTTCCAAAGAAGCGAGAACCGACTGGTGCTCCGCCCCTAGACTCGCTGGCTCACGTAGAGGCTGCCGCCATGAAGTTCGTGGCGACGTTGGAGCTCGAAGGCATTCCGCCTCATGCCGGGGGAAGACACCGCGTCAAAGATCCTCGCCCCTAGTTGTTGGGTGCACCAGGTTGACCCATCGTCGGCATCCAAGGCGGACCTCTCTGCGTTCAAGCTATCTTTGCTTGGACAAGCGACCGAGGGCCATCCCAAAGGTTGTCGGCTGCACGTTATCGCCGGTGACGGTTGCTCTTCGGCAGGTTGTAGCCATCCCTGCATCGCAAGGACATCCTCACGTACCGGGTAATTGTCCACATTCGCAGCATCGCCGACTTTGTTTCCGCCGACCTCTCGCTGCCACCACCTCCGCCAACCACCGACAACGGCGACAATGGCCAGGACGGCAATCCAGATTGCCACCACTTCCAGCGCGGAACCGGTCCTCGGCTCCAGGGATTCCGGTGCCAGAGAGGCGTCGTCGACGGCAAGGTTGGGACCCACATGAGTGGTGGTGGCAGCGTTGGTACCATGGAGGCGCCGCATGTTGCAAGAAGGTGCCCAGGGGACGACGTTGCCCGGCAACTTCACGCCTGCCAACATTCTGGGTATGCCTGCGCAAAGAAAAAGCAAAAGACGAAAGCCCCCTTTGGCACGGCTCATCCAAAAAGGCTTCACCGATGAAGTCAAAGCTGGTGAAGCCAGAAAAACTGTTTTTTTCCGGCTTCTAGTTTATTTTAACCCGACACAAAACGACTTAATTGCCTCGATTTGCAAAATAGATGAAGATGCATAAACCGTGTCAAAGAGGCCCAAAGCGCAGCAGGATGCAAAGCGAATCTTGCTTTCTTAACTAGGCGGGAGAAGGACTGCGGAGCCTTCCACAACAAATTTGAACTAGGGGCCCGTCGTGCTTGGTAATCGAGTTGAGTTGGCCTCGGATCCAATGATCCTGAGGACTCTCGGTGACCCCATTAACGCCATGTGATCGTACAAGTCGACAACCCAGCAAGCGCCGAAGAGGCAGGCACCGCTAAAGTGACCAACCCTCACGCCGTCCGTACGGACAACGCAGGTAGTGACCATGTGGCGGCCAATGTGGATGCAACCTGTGAGCCCCTGGGCCACACAAAGACCTACAAGGGAATGGGCGCTGTCACCCCGCCGACCGCCACACGCCGGAGGTTTCGCCACCAAACAACACACACTCGGTTGGTGGTTTATATCAGTTGGCCGTCTTTGTCTCGATTTGTGAGAGAAAAATCGTTCGGCTAGAAATTTACGATCGTTTACGACAAGCCGATAAGTGTGCATGTTAACATCGACGATACCGCTGGACTCCACCGCCACAAGCGTGTTTATTTGACGAATGAAGCCGCTCGACGACTGGCATGCTTCGCTGATGAGGTGATACAAAACGCCAGATCACCACTGCTCAACACTCTGCTAGCCCAGCAAGCCTCAACGAAAAAGAGGGCCATGCCGTTATATAGCAGCCGGATCGCCTCGCAGCAGCAAGTGCACGTCCCAACATCCAAGCGTGGGGAAGTGCTTCTCATGAGGAAAATGGGAATTCTGCAGAACACGACGCCACCATCATCAGGGGCCAAGCGGGCCTATGATGCCATTCTATCAGGGAACCTCACAACTTCACAAGTAGCTGCCCTGGATGAACTATTCCCAACAACAAAAACACGAGCTGGTCAAGTAGTCCGCCGGGCCACGGTCCTGGCCAACTAGGCCTTGATCACCGTCTGCCGGACATCGTATACATCAATGGATAACATCTCCATTTTATCGTGGAACGTACGGGGTCTGAACTCCAGAGCGCGCCGAGACAACGTGCGGACGCTCGTGGTTGACATTAGGCCGGCTATCGTTGCTCTACAAGAAACCAAACTTGATGTAATTCCTCAGCGCTTGATATTCTCCATGCTCGGTGCATGCTTCAGGGATTTTGCGTTTCTACCTGCCTCTTCCACTCGTGGCGGTATATTGATAGCGGGGAGACAACCAGATGTGTCCCTCAGCGATGTGCTTGTAGGCTGCTACTCCGTCACTGTGCGGGTAAGGCAGCAACTGCAGGGGAACGATGAGTCAGGTTGGTGGCTCACAGCAGTATATGGGCCTCAAGCGGATTCAAAAAAGGCCATTTTCCGGGAGGAGTTGGAAGCCATCCGGGACGCCTGCCATGGGCCTTGGGCGGTGACCGGTGACTTCAATCTCATTCTGAATGAGGCGGACAAGAACAACCAACGTATTGACAGGGCCAACTTAAGGAGGTTCAGAAGAACAGTGGCAGAGCTTCACGTGGAGCAACGAGCGTGACTCACCGACGCTCGTCCGCCTTGACCGAGTCCTGGTATCCGTAGACTGGGACGAGTTGTTCCCCAGTTCGCACCTGCGCGGCCTCGGCTCCGATGCCTCGGACCACTGTCCGCTCCTGCTGCACACCTGTCTGGGAGCTATGTCAAAGGCACGTTTCCACTTCGAAATCTTCTGGCCAAAATTCATTGACTACCTGGACACGGTATCCGTAGCATGGACGCGGCCGGCACATCCTTGCCCCATTACGCGGCTCGACATTATGTTACGCAAGTTGGTGCGCGAGTTGCAAAGATGGTTGCTTCAGGACTTTCCAACTTGGCGACGCCGGGAGCAGGACTGAGCACGGTGACAAACCCCGTCCGTAGATAGTTCTTAACGTCTATGTAATCCCTTTTAAGTTTCTGTTGCTGGCCGGCATAGGCCATTTGTAATTTAAACTCTCTTCCTTCTTAATATAAATGATACGCAAGACTCTTGCGTATTCGAGAAAAAAATAATGCACCATCTCAGTTGGTTTCTCAAAACAAACACACATATTCATCAGGATCCGGGGGGACTACTACTTGCTTCGGGCATCATCATTTGGTGTACTACTACTTGTAATTATAGCCTTATACCAGACATGTTATTATACTTCCTATATACATAGTAAATAAAAGTTGGTGGTGTTACCAGGCACGTCATGGTCCACGTCGAGCCGGAGGATTTTCCCTAGCAGTGAGCTCTTGTTTGATGAGACGAAATCAGCCGAAACGCCATGCCCGGTAACGAGGTTAAAGGGATGGATCATTGGGCCGGAAGAAGATCTGGCCTCCATGGTCAAAGCAGTGAAAACCCAGCCTGGGCCGCAGGTAAGTCCATCGAGAGCACCGTGAGATGGAAATGAAAGCAGGCAGGAATTCTAATAAATGCTACTGGTAGTGTAGGAGTAGTTAACAACTGCTATGAGTAGCAATATAATCTTGACCTTGATTACATCTGACCGATCAGAGTTATTCGTCGTCAATTAGATATTCAGACCAGGAACTCGATCACAATGCAAGGGGGGCAAAAAGATTTGCAGGAAAATTAAGCTACGCACCTCGAAACCATGCATGCTCTCCCGGGGAGAGCTCCTTTACCACGAGGATGGCGCACCAGCCTGCTGACGCCTCCATGGCCGCGCGGCCACAGTCGTCGTCGGACTTGGTGGTGGTGTAAGAAACGAAGAGCCGGCCATCCATGCGCGGGCGGGTGAAAGACCACACTAACCAGGCCGCGTAGGCTGTCGCCCACCAGCATGGGCATGGCGGCCCTCGTCTCCACTGCCGCCGGCATGGACGCCAACCACACCTCGCCCTGCTGACGCTGAGAGCACGTCCCGATCGACCCACCCGGGGCCACGATCACGAGGGGGCAGAGCTACGAGACAGGTACCCGGTGGAGCTCGACAGCAAAGCCGGTACACGGCGCAGGAAGTGAGGAGGCCGGTGTCAGCTGGGATCCAAGCAGGGAAACACACCTACGTGCAGGGGATGGTATTGGTACAAAAAGAATTAGCAGCTAGTTAACAAGTGCTAGCAGCTGAGTAAGGCGCTATAGATTGATAAAATCAAATCTCAAAGTACGTAATCTTATATCGCTGCTTGACGTTGAGACAGGGAGTTCTCCTGACCACCATGCACCTACCCTGACCGCTAGCCCAACATCAGTGGCACCTTGTTGCGCGTGCGTGGCACCGGCTCCCGTACAGCGGCGTCTTCTCGCCATGCGTGCATGACCGCGGCGCTCGTCCTCGTCTGGTCAAACTTCTGGAGCTGTAGAGGAGAGGACAAGGCATTCGTCCATTGTTGGTGACTGGTGAGATTTGATCTGTGATGAATTCCTTCCACACACGTCTCCAGTCTCCGATACTCTTGGCGGGCAGGCTCCAACAAGAAGTGATCAAGGAAAGGCCAGCTCTCTCCTAGACAAGGTAACAAATAGCGGATATCGGGTCTATAGCGGATTGACGTCTACGCTGCGGATTGCGGATAGCGGACGCTAAGTTCAGATAACATAGTCTAATAATCTCATATAACTTAAGTATATGTATATCCTAAAAAATGACTTTCTTACGCATTAACAAATCAACAAAATACAAATTAATCATATACTAATAAACATATAACTTAAATAGTGTAAGTAGATATTTAATTATATTCAAAAAGTTGATTCTCGATCAAATATACCTTAAATTAAGTATGAACTAGTTATGTTCCGGACTTGGACCGCTATAGCGGACCTTTCGTCAAAAAAACGGCCGTTATAGCGGCTTGCTGCATCAAATAGCGGGTGCTAAGTTTCAACATACTATATCCAAGCCGCTATGCCATAGCGGTAGCGGTAAGGGGCCGTTACCGCTATTGCGGCCGCTATGAACGCTATTTAGTACCTTGCTCCTAGACTAAAATATAGAAATAAATTTTAAAAAGCATCCAAATATTTTCCTATAATAAATATGCATTTGAAAAATGCGAGAATCCGATTTAATGTTAAAAAATCATAGAAAATTATTTTAACTTGGAAAAAATATTAAACCAGTTTTATATTTTTTTCTAAGATCACGCTCTACGTTTCTCAGAGCTAGGTGCTATAACATATAGAATTATTTTTAGAAAACGTATGAAGTTCCACCTCTCAAGCTCGTCCAAATTGTCATCCTGTATGAAGTCTGGCATCTCGAGCTCATTCAAATTGTCTTCCCGCTCGATCATGTGTTATCGGTGCATGTGCAGACCTACGACAATGATGACAAACAAGGCAGCACTCATACAGTCATATCCATCCAGATAATATTGCCAGCCAAGTCGCTAACACTGTTCACGCCGGATAGCCCAATGAAGTCAGGTGGGCTGGGCCAAGCCCAGCGAGCTCGGTCTGGACCAGGCCTATTTTGATCTAAGAGCATGTCAAGAGAATTGTGGCTATCTAGCTTGCTATTACTATTTTTAGCTAAAACTCTAGAAAAATTGCCTCCAACAGACTAGCCAATGCGATTGCTATCTTATTCGATATGCTATCCCGTGAGCTTCGGCGGCTAAATTTGTGTAGCTGCCTTGCTATCTTGGTGTATGTGAGGCTGACAACTAGTGCCATATTTGCATTGCTCTAAATTACATTCCTTTCTTTTGAAGATATAGCTAATCTGATAGAATATGTTGGATTATGGACAAAGATTTTTTATAGAATGGATAGCTAAATAAAGATATAGTCTGCGGGACAGCCAGCTCTACGCCTCTCTGACTCCACGGTCCATCGATCCTAGCTCACCCCAAACTGTGTGACCGTCTGCATGCATTTACTTCTGGTCCTTCCTCATTCAGCTGAAGTGATCTCCAGTCGAGACGGGCAAGCAAGTACTCGTTTGCACAACCGGAGCATCCGCTCATTCATCCCATCCGGAATCCGGATGGCGTCGTCCCTGTTCAGAATATGCCCTGCTGTCATGCATTAATCACAAATCACTAGTTATCCCAGAAAGCTGCCGAAATTATTTCTCTGGTTATTAGTCGATCTCCATCAGGGTTATGAACAGAACATATATAGCCGCAACTATCTCTACAAGAAATAAGATGACAGCCATTATTAATACAGCCAAAAACGTACGACGACGACGACGAACAAATAAGAAGAAGAAGGTGGTGATGGATCCATGCATCGCATAGAGTTCCCTTCTCTTCTGTAGCTGATCAAGCCGCTGCAAACTCAGCTCATCGCCGCCTGTAGCTGCAATCGCTCCGACGGAACCTGACTGGCCTGGAGCTGCCGGGGTCGATGGCGACGGGGCACCTCACGCGCACGGCGTGCTTCACCCTCACAAGCCTCCCGATCACGTGCCCTCTGGTCCTGACCGCCAGCTCCAGCGTCAGCGGCACCTTCCCTTTGCCTCCGGCGTCGTTAGCCACCGCAAGCGTGGCGCCGGCTCCATAGAGCGGCGTCTTCTCGCCGTGCTGGATCGCGGCGGCTACGCGGTGGCTCTTCCTCGGCTGGTAAAACTTGTGGAACTGCAGATCGAGGAGAGGAGAGAACAGATGAAGGGAAGGGAATTCTTTCTGCCGTTTGTTGCATGGTGAGAGAGAGATCAGAGATGGCAGTAAGGACGCGTACCTGACCGGTGGCGATGGCGATCTCCGAGTACATGAGCCGGATGGAGCTCGAGGAGACGTGGATGCCGAACATGGTGGAAGGGTTGTGGACGGACATGGCCAGCGAGCAGTTGAGCGTGACCAGCTTCGTCGGCTCCCCGGTGCGGTCCGTGCCTTACCCGGCGTAGAAGTTGTGCACTGTCAGGCTCTGCACACATGACATGCATGGAACACACAGCAATCTTTAATCTGTAACAATAGGAACCTGACAGCATGAACAATAGGTATTTTTATTTAGAAAAAATATTTTTTTGGTCTCTGCGTATGATCAATGAATACGGTATATGCATGAACTTAGGGAGTTCGGTTCAGTTGATGGGAATGCTGCGTGAACTTCAAAAGTTCAGAGATCACAATGGTCAATGGTCATTCATGCTAGAATGTGGATCGATCTTCTCGTAATGGCGAGCATCCTAGAAATTGATTCCTCTGAATCAATACAATTCGTGCTCTAAACAAGCACAGTAAATGTACCTTGACGACGACGGTGGGTTTGTAGCGGCGAGCAACGCCCCAGACGACGAGGCAGGCGACGGCGAACAAGACCACCGCGCAGCACGAGGACCACTGCGCACAAGACCACCGCGCAGCACACCGGGAGCTCATCCTCCTCCTCCTCCTCCTGGTCGACCCCGTCGTACTCGTCCGCCGCCTCCTCGTCAATGACGCCGCCCACCTCGCGCCACTTCTTGTGCTTATGGCCGGATCCGCCGCCGTGCCGCTTCTTCCGCCCGGCGCCAGCGCTGGCCCTGCTTGTGGCGGGCGAGGAGGACGGGAGCAGCGTGCCCGAGAAGCGGGTGGCGGAGGACACCCTGGAGTGGCGGCCCGTGGAGGAAGCGTGCGACGGCGACTCAAGCGGGCTGTTGTACACCGGCGTGGTGTGCGCCGTCGTCGACGACAACGACTTGTCGCCGCCGCCGTCGTGGGACGGGCTCTGCACGTAGTACGCCGGCCGCTTGTTGTTCGGGGTCTTGGGCGTCCGCGGTGGCGTCGTCGTCGCCTGGCTCGTCGCGTCCGACTCCGACGCCCCGCGCTTCATCGTATCGCGACGGTGATGGCCGGAAGGAACAACCTGCAAATAATAATTGGGGAAAAAATGTGTCTGTGGTCTGATCTCTGATGAGCTCTGAAGATTTACTACTACACAGCTTAAAATCTGCTCTCTGAATTCTGAAAGAAAGGAAGGTAGCCAGCTGGCTTTTGGAGCCACTGTGGCGGCCCTGTGTGGTGTGGATCAGATGCGAAGCAATGCGAGCCCGGGCAGTCAGGAACTCAGGATCCGGCGACAGAGAGGCGACGGAGAACCACGCAAGGCAAGGTAGGCAACAGATGAGTCACGAGGCGATGCACAGAGGAGGGAGGGAGCGAGGGAGGAAGAAGGAAGATGGATGTGGAAAATGTGGATCCATGGAGGACGAGGATGGCGCTTGCTTGCTTACCTCACCTGTGTTCTCCTTCCTGTCTTCTGTCGTCTCTTCCTCCTCGTCTAGATCTCGTTCTCTCTGGTGCGTCGTCTTGGTTGCCGCGAGATCCCGGATGAACGAAATGGAGGAGGAGCACAGCACAGCACGCAGGGTCAGGTGAGGTCAGGGTCATCGAGAGAGTGACACACGCCACACGGGACGGGACGGGAGGTGAGAGGCGTTGGGTCCCCGTCCCTTCCGCTCGGCTCACTCCTCAACGTGACGAGTAGCATGCTACCCCACACATCAGTGGGGCTGGGACTCTCTTGCTTCTTCTCCACTTGGGGCCTGTTTGATATATGGCACAAGGGTGGCTCGGCCCGTCAGCCAGGCCCAGGCCAACCATGGCCTGGTCCATACTGCACAGGCCTCCTTGTTTCATTTGCTGCAGCTGCACAGCCTGTCCCAGCCAGCCTAGTGTTTGATTTCAAGCATACAGCCTGGCCTAGCATCAACTACCTCCAACTACCGCTTGGAGATCATGTTTGATTCCGACCTGGCTGGACAACAACCGGCAACCAACAACAGGAAGGAATAGATCACAATGAAGACACCAGCATAAGGAACAATGCTTAATGAACAAGTGCATAATCCTAACAGATTATTACAAGGTGCCCAAATATAATTAACTGACAACAGATTTAAAGCATGTAAGGTTCAGTTTAACCAAATTTCGACCAAACAAAATGTTACAACAATATGAAATAAAGAAATTTGGCAAGAACATGGCCTCAGACTAATTGCTGTTCTCATTCATCATACTCAGGATAAAAAACGAAAAAAAAACAGGCCTCAGTCTAATTAGGTATTTAACCATGGAGTCATAGATGTTCAAAGTTTACAAACTACCAATGAAGCAAGGCCAAATACCAACATCAAGAGCCTAATCAGTAAGCAGCAGTACTTGAACAACAGATATAAGATAGCAACAGAAATGGAGTACACAAATTAGTAAGACACAACAGCAGCTCATCCATCCTCTAGTTCTAGTCATCACAGGCCTAAGTGGGGCAGCAGTAGTGCCCAGTATTGCCCACCTTCATCCACAGTCCAAACAACAAGATAGCAAGTGAGATGATCAACACATTCTTGGAGCAACCAGGCCTACCATCACCATTAGAAGGAGAATTGGTTTGAGGAGGAGCAACATGAGGAACCGGATCATAGGGGAGGGGAGCTGCTATTCTATGAGATGGATTGACATCTCTCATTGCTGCCTGAAAATATCTAACAGCCTGCTCATAGTTGCTATACTTCTTGTATATAGCATTTCTGACCCCAAGAACATGCTTACTGCACTCCTACCAAGTCATGTAAATCCCAGGAGTCTTCTCATAGAAAACCACATAGCAACCGGCCATTTCTGTGAAAATAAGGTGTGGTTTAGCCTCAGTCAAATGTAATGCATGAAACTTACCACGAGTGTGGAATTTGAAGATCTACGATTTGCGATGAAACAAATCGTTGATCTTAAGTCTCTCACTGATGACCAGCATCATCAAGTTCAAATCAATAGTTATGACATCACAGGCATTGTAAGAAAAGATTGGCCTCAGCTTTAGAATCTGGTGGTGTTCATCAAGCTGAAATTATTGGTGGTTGCCATACAAATAAAAAACCAGTAGAACAGCAAGTTACAAACTGCAGGCAACAGAACAACCAAACAAGTGCAAATCCAAGGTTATGGCTGCCATGGAACCCTAGTGTGCACATCCATTCACTGCCATCAGCACAAGAACGAAGGGGTTGTTGCTAAGGAAATGGATGTGCACACATGGGGGTTGATGACAGTCATGAAAAACATCAAGAACCAGGTAAACAAGGCAGCCACCTCATGTATACGTTGTTTGCATCATAGGCTTTACAGACTTCCCACAGTTACCACCAATCAAAAGAAATAAAACTAACAGTTCATAAATAGAGCCAACAGTGCCATGCAGTAGGAGATTAACATCACAAATCATGAATAGACATAAGCTTTGGCCATGGGACACAGCCATCCAATAGCAGCATCATAATTCAATTATGCTGCTAGCCACTGTATGGCTGAGTTTCATGGCCAAAGACCAGGTAATAGTGACGATGATGTAGTAAATAGAGCCAAAAGAACAGAACCAACATGTAGTAAATGTAGCCAACAAATCCAACAGAAATATATGAAACCATCAACAGTAGGAAAATAAGCAGCCAACAGAGGCCACTAATAGTGCATTACAGATAGCAGTACAGCCTCATAGATGTAGGCTCAAATAAGGTTCCTCACTGACAGCCAATGTTCCTATAGTTAGCCACCCTCCAACTACACTAACCCAAAAGGACAAGTGTCAATCAGCCAACTAAGCTGCATAAAAGCTACACCAAGGTGTGTACAAAAGGTGAGAGAGTGGGTGAGAGCGGTGGAGGAACTATACATCTCAACAGTCAACCCCCTCTTGGCCTTACTGTCCTAGTTGGACAGAACTACATATAGTAGTTCTTGGTAAGGTAGTTCCTCAGCCAAATGTTCCTATGGCTGATTGCCATGTTCACAAAGCCCCTTCCAAGGGCCTTGTTCTGTAACAGGTAGGTGTAGGCAACAATGAGAGCTTCAGTGGTGAAGCCAACCATCTCCATGACTGCAAGATAGAGGTCAGGATCCACATGTGCAGACCCAGTCTCTCTAAGTGCAGAGGTTACATTGTTGACAGCATCAGTCATGTTAGTCATCATAAGCATCTCTTCCTCACTGAAATTACCCATCTTTCTCTTTACTCCAACAGTGAAAGCCAGCAGCTCAGTTGCCTTGCTGCCCTCACCCATCTCAGGGCTGGCCTTAACATCAACAACAGTGGTGAAGCCATGGCCCTCTATCTTAGCAGCGACACTGTCAACATTGTTCACCCCAAGTGGCTCACTGGAACCTAGGGCAAACCTACCTGTGGCCATGGAAGAACCAAATATGGTCTCCATCTCAGTGTAGAACCTGATTGGGGTGTTCAGGAATTCAGCATCCTTAGGATGGTCCTGCAGTTATGTGTGCTTAATTAAATAAACAGGGAAGAAGAGAATAACTGGCTAGAAGAGGAAGAGAGAAGAGAGAAAGGCAATTGACTCTATTTCTACCATGCAGTGGCCTATGTAGTGCTCAGGTTCAAGCTTTATGGCATTCACATCATGATCAAACAGTGCACCACTAAGATCCTTCAACTTCACAACCCTAGCCCACTTCTGTCTCCACTTCCTCAAGTGATTGTACACTTGACTAGGGCTCACAGCTTCACCACAGTACTCCAGTAGAGCCTTTGCCACATGGTTCACATCCTTATCTTTGAAGCACTTGTCATCCCTACTCTCATCAGACACTATATGGGCCATCCTCATAAGGACAAACCCAGAGGTGTTGTTATTCCACCTCATGGGGGGCCTAGCACCACCAACCCCCCTGGACAGGCACTGCCTCAGGTTCATCTGCCCCCACATTCACCACCTCTAGTGCAGCAACAGCCCCAGCTGGCCTAGCACCAACCATAGCAGCTATGTCAGCAGCCCCCACAAACCCAACCATCCTAATAAGGTCAGCATCCATGACATGAAGGCAAGTATCAACAACAGATAGTATATGAAGAACAGGTAGAAGATGAACAAGACATAGAAGATGAACAACAAATAAAATATTTACACCAGATTGGTCTCAGTCATGTCCATGAAAACATAATCATCATAAAAACAATTGTAGATTGGTCTCAGTCATGTCCAACAATTATTACAAATGATTAATACACCACATGAGTTCCATATCCAGGGTCTACAAACTAAAATCATACATGAATGGAAAGCATTACTCAAACCCTAGTAGTATCCCTACCAGCCCACATGGCATTGCAAATGCCATCCCTCCTATTAGACATGTCAGTGGAGTCCTAGGACAACATGTCTCCCACAGGCTGGGTTTCATTAGTCTCAGGCTGGCTGCCTAGGAAACCCTCCTCATTTGGTACTACTTCATCCATGCCAAACCCAATGATCTAATTATGGAGAATGCAACAGGCCAGTACAAGCTTCACTTGAGTCTTGTATGTGTGGAAAGGTTTGTTGTCTAGGATACGATACGAAATCTGTTCTTGAGTGCACCAAAAGCTCTCTCCACTATCACCCTAAGGGATGAATGCCTTAGGTTGAACAGTTCCCTGGCATTGGTAGGATAATTGTGGCTCTTAAATTTAGATAAGTGGTACCTCACCCCCCTATAAGGAGGGTGGAAACCAGTGCGGCAAGCATAGCCAACATCTACCTGGTAAAACTTCCCTACAAGTGGACCAAAACATATACTACAGTGAAGGTGTGTGGCAAGTTAAAGGACAACAGTGTATGGACTATTAATTTCAGTTACCTTTAGGAACTATGAACCCATCATTCCTATCGATTGCATCAGCAAGAATGAGTGCATCATGGGCAGAGCCCTCCCAGCCAGCTAGGACATAAGTGAACTTGAGATCAAAGTCCACAGCAGCCATCACATTTTGTATGGGGTTATGTTTCCTACCCCTGAAAGCCTGCTACATGTGTCTAGGCACCCTTGCCAACACATGTGTGCCATCAATGGCACCAACATAGTCCTAGAAATGTTTAGGATAGTGGATAAGTGTAAACATGTACAATTGGTTAAACCTAAGGCAGATAAACATGATTAACAAGTACCTACATATAGGGGTACCATCTCTGGCTACCCATGATTTTTGGATGTGTGGCAGTGGTAGGAGGCTTCATCATTTCATTCCTAAGCTCACCAACAGCATAGAGAACTTGGTGTAAGAATCTACTAATTGTCGCAATGGACCACCTAAAAGACTGGTGAACTACCCTGAACCTCTGGTTGTGACCAACCACAGAGGAACATTACAACCTGCTCCACAACAGAACACCCACTGGTTTCTCTAACAAGGCCTCTAGCTCTAAAAAGGTTGCATAGATTAAAAAAAGGTTGCATAGCTCTAAAGACGGAGAAGAAGAAGAGCCGCACTAGAATAAGAAGCAGATCCGGTACGGGACGAAGCAGATCGACCCCAACCGAGACCAGCCGCACCACCGCAGGAGGAAGAAGACGAAGGACGAAGATGACCCTGTCCATGGAGCCCAGCAGGAGGCGCAGCAGAGCCACGGCCAAGCGAATCCCGACCGCCTGAACGGAGATGAAGACCGGAGAGGAAGAAGACCACCACGCCACACCACCACCACACCAACACTGCCGGTCACTCAACGTGAACGTAGTGGGGAAGACAAACTGGAAGAAGGAGAGGAAGGCAGCGGTGGAAGGAGGTGGCTTATAAAGACAACAGATTTTGCCAAGAATGAGCGCGGGAGGAAGTTTCATGGTTCCTACACGAGCCGCCGCCGCCGCCCCAAAATTGCCCGCGCGAGGACGGAGGGAGCCTAGCTCCAAAGAAATGAACCCTAGGAGCGTTCCCCCGGTTGCAGGAGAGAGAGGCCATTTGCACACGCGGAGCCGGGCCGGCAGCTGGGCCAAGCAAATCAAGCAGGCCAGGTTGCAGCTGGGGAGAGCAGGCCACCCCTTTAGCCCTATATCAAACATGCCCTTGGGCGCCCGGCCATGGAAGACACCGGCTGGTCATTCATGGGTCTAGGTCGTCAGCCATAGCCGCTACATGCATCTCCATCCCCCCATTCGTGTATATGCACTGGCTACTCTCTCGTCACTCTTTTTTTTTGTTGTTTTCACGAAGAATCGACAACATTTCAGTGTTGTTATGAAATGGTGTCCGTTCCTAACAGACACCAGTGATCTCATCAACGGATGAATAGAATTAGCAGTTAGTTAGTATAAGCAATTAGCACTACAAAGGGGCATGTCCCTTCGATAGTAGACTGTTCTAGTGAACAATTGACTTTTCCCGAACAGTCACGTCCGTACGGCATCCATACAACGTGACCCTTCACTTGTATATAATCTAAGAGATCAATGAAAGCAATTGTTGTTCTCAAATCATTGTTCATTTTCATTCACTTTTAACACGTTATCTGTACTTTCGCTCTTCTAGACAGAGAGAAGGAGAACGCAGAGGCAATGAATGCCTCTGAACCATCACCGGTAAGCATGACGAAGATCAACTTACCTTCACATCTTGTTTGTGGCTTGCTCTTCGCCCTTCGCCTCATCGATGGAGTTCACCATGGCCCGATCCACCACCACGGCCACCATGGACAACGCCGCAGCGTCTTCGAGTGCCTTGGGCCTCATGTTCACCGCAACATTGCCCATGGTCATGGCCATGGTCCCTTCGGACACCGCCTCTTCAACTCTATTGTTCGTGGCTTCCGTTCCAATGCAGTTCCTCACCATCGATGGACTCTTGTTTGTGGCCGCCATGCTTCTCCTCCGCGCGATCTTCGTCTGCAGAGCCAGCCACCATCTCCTCACCTTGGCTTGGACGGTGCTGGCCCCAGCAACGCTGCGCCTCTAGTGGTTGAAGCCCTGGCGCCACCAGTCGTGGGAAGCCCCGGCACCGCCCGTTGATGAAGTGGTTGCCAAGCCTATCGCTATACCCGCGTACGTCCCCATGGAGCCGATGTCGCCGCACCGACCGCCTCGCTTCTGGTGTGACTTCTGCAAGGAGTTCACCTTGATCCCGCACATGCTTGAGTACTCATACTCGCTGCCGACGCCCACACCTCTCTTTGACTCCGAAGTGGCGGCAGAGCAATGGCATCCCCGCTCGATCCATGGTTTCTGAACACGCGGACTGCTCCCGCGCTTGACGCCGTGAAGATTGAGGAAGAGGAAGATATGGTGACCGGCCTCGGCATCGGTGACATCTTCAATAGCAGCGGCGAGGTCTGGCATCTCGCCGTACTTCTTTCTCGACAGGGCTGGACCCTCGGCTCCTCCTCTGGCGGTGACCCCGAAACGGCTCTGCCTTTGGCACACGCGGGCCCCTCGGCTCCTCCTCCGGCGGCGACCCCGCCAACGGCTCCTCCGCCCACGACACGCGCGGAGGCTATGGCCCGCATGAAGGAGAAGGCTCTCTCGGTGGCTCCTCCAACTTCTGTTGAGGGCAACGCCACCACGCCCCCCATGATTCGGCGTCTTCTCGGTCGTAGGGTGGCCATGGTGGATAGGCGCCCGACATCCGTAGGGGAACCTAGAACCCGATGAATCTCGGCCTCCCAAGCGCGGAGGTGCTGAACATGGTCATCGGCGGGAGCGGCTTCTACTCCCCAGAGGATGGGGACTCCTCCTCGAACTAAAGATCGGCTGCAGCGATGGCGTAGTGGAGTGCGACGGCAAGCAGTTAGGGGCTGTGAAACCCTAACTGCCACCCGACCCCCTTTTATGGGCTACGCGCGCGTCAATGGGCCGGCCTAAGGCCGGTGTCCTACCCTCCCTGTTCTCCCCTGTGCATGCCGACTGGACCTTCATGGGCCAAAATCTAGGCTTCGATGGATTCATGTTTGGCAAATCAAGCTATTTACTATTTTCGTCAATTTAATATTTTCAGCATTAATTCGTATAAGACTCTGTTAGTCTCTTATAATTATATGTGCTGTAGAATTAAGTACTTTTATCTTTAGTCGCTGACTTTAACTATAGTTGTACTTGTGATATTTTATCATTGTAATATATCCATTTATGATATTATTCAAAGTATTTGTCCCTGTATGTATGGCAAATCCATTAAATAATATCCTTGTTATTATGACCATGATCTTGCAAATTATTTATTCATTAATCACTTTTACAATCGATCATTTTATTTAAGCCCCTTTTATGCTTTGACTTTAAAGCACTACGCGCTTAAATAATGGATGCGACATTTTATGTATATTTTCTCATCAATTGTATAACGCGCATGTTCCCTATTTGTTTGTTGGCCATACACAAGGTAGCACCACTGTTGCTACTGTGGGATCTACACTAAGTAAACACTTAGTGACTATCCTCAACGTGTACCCAACATCACAAATGAGAACATTTGGTCTACATCTTTTCACAAAGATGACTACCATTAATTCGCATTCCTATTGGCCATACATAAGGTAGCACCATAGTTGCTACTGTGGGATCTACACTAAGTCCACAACTTAGTGACTATCCTCAACGTGCGTACCCAATTCGTTTGTGAATTGACTAAGGTCTACATCATTCTTGATGACTACCTTAAGACGTGTTTATACAACTTGCATAATTACTTGGCATCTATTGTTAATACAAACTATGCCCAATTTGAGGTCTACACTTTTATGGTGACTACCTCCATTATTTCATTATGCACATGAGATCTTTACAACATTAATAATATAAGATTTATCTTGTCTCTATTTTACATCCCATAATTACAACACACCACAACATTTTAATAACTTAAAATGGTTTGATGGTATGCCTCGTGTAGGATCAGTGATCGTCAAAGAGTTTGATTTGCTTGCTCTAGACGGCCATAATTATCCCACATGGGCTGTGGACGTAAAGGTTAGTCTTGCGTCCCGTGGACTTTATCGAGCTATGTTACCACCCGAAGAGGGTGTTGCACCACTTGAAGATCAACATGTATACACGGCCCTATATCTCATTAGGACCTATATTCATCTTGACCTTAAGGCTGAATACTTGTTGGAAGAGAACCCACTAAATCTATGGAATTCTCTTAAGCAACGCTATGAACAACAAAAGGCACTTGTCCTGCCTGTGGCCAAGTATGAGTGGACGTAACTTCGCTTACAGGATTTAAAAATGTGAGTGATTACAACCATGCTGTTCATAGGATTTGCTCAAAGTTGCAATTCTATGAGAAAGAACCTACAGATGCGGATAAAATAGAAAAGACTATGTCTACTATGCTTCCCTCTGAAAGGATTCTTCAACAACAATACCGTGAAAGGCGTTTCTAGGTTTATTATGAGCTTATACAAACATTACCTGAGGCCGAAAAACATTCTGAACTTATAGTTTGGAATAATCAGCAGCGCCCCGTAGGGACTGCTCCATTGCCTGAAGTACATGCCTACACTCAGAATAAACCCAAATTTGATGGTGGACTTTCTAAGACCCATCCTCAGGGAAATTCCAAGAAAGGTAAAAAACTACGCAGACGCAATAAGAAATCCCAAACTCGTGTTTCCAACAAGGGTAAGAACATTCCCAAACATAGGAATGACAAACCTGTGTGTCAGAAGAGTGGTTGTTATAACCATATTACAAAGAAATGTCGTACCCCAAGCCATCTTGTTGATCTCTACTTAAAGTCTATGGGTCGCGGACGTGCTGCACCAGGACAGAAGTATGAAGCCCACTTCAACATTCAACCTGACACCACCAGAAATCAGGCTGGTTGTTCACAACAAGTTCCAATCGAACCAAGCAACAACAACATACGAGGAGGCGAGGATCTTGCTGATACGGGGAATATGATCGTGGAATATGCATCCAATGACATAATTGGAGACTTTGAATAGGCTCCCAATCCCTTAGATTCTCATGTCTTTATGTCCTAGTGATTATAATAGTTAAAATAATTTATGTCCTATGTGTTATAAATATTTAATAATGTCATCACTATTTAGTTTGAATACCCAATAAATGTATTGTACACATTTGATGTATTGTACACATTTGATATTCAATAAATAAAGTATGTATTCTATATATCATCAAAGAGTTTTATATCAAATTCTTTATTTATATATAGTTTCTACGGGGGTCAATCTGATGGAGGAGGAATTATGCCTAGTGGACAGTGGTACCACTAATTCTATACTTAGAGAAACAAAATATTTCCAAACTCTTACAAAAAGACAAGGAAATATTTTGACAATCGCCGGGCGCGATGCTACAATAGTTGGCTCTGGTCGTGCCACTATTGTACTCCACATGGGTACCCAAATTACAATTGAGGATGCATTATTGTATCTTGATTTAAAGTGTACCTTATTAAGTTATAGAGATATCTGTCAAAATGGTTTTCATATTGAAACCCGTGATGACAATAATGAGGAAATACTCCTTGTTACTAAAAATAGAGGATATGGCAAACGAATTGTTGAGAAAAATCACTCTTTTCCGTCTCAATTGTACTACACATACATCAAACCCGTACCGCATGTTGCGTACAAGGTAATTTTTCAGAATGTTGACGCATTCAAAATTTGGCATGAACGCCTTGGCCATCCTGGTATAGGGATGATGCGAAAAATGATCATCAATTCTAAAGGTCATGAGTTAAATACTGCTAAATTTTCAAAATCTTCAGATTTTATGTGCACTTCATGTACTACAGAAAAATTGATCGTACGGCCATCGTCCGTTAAGATCCAAAATGAGCCACTAAAATTTCTTGAACGCATTCAAGGAGATATTTGTGGCCCCATACAACCAATGTCTAGACCGTTTAGGTACTTCATGGTTCTAATAGATGCATCTACTCGATGGTCTCATGTGTGTCTTTTGTCCACACGTAACCATGCATTTGCAAAAATTATTGCTCAAGTTATTAGACTTAGAGCACATCATCCTAAACATCAAATTCAATCAATTCGAATGGACAATGCTGCTGAATTTTCCTCAAAGGCTTTCAACGATTATTGTATGGCTTTGGTAATTCAAGTTCAGCACTCTGTTCCATATGTCCATACACAAAATGGTTTAGCAGAATCTCTTATTAAGAGAATTAAACTCATTGCAAGACCGTTATTACAAAATTGTAACCTACCAACTTTATGTTGGGGTCATGCAGTCTTACACGCTGCTGACTTAATTTAATTATGACCAACTGCATATCACGTTGTCTCCCCATTGCAATTAGTACGTTGGAATATGCCAAATATTTCCCATCTGAGAAAATTTGGTTGCGCTGTATACGTAATGATCTCACTGCCTATGCGTACTTCTATGGGCCCACATAGGAAACTTGGTATCTATGTGGGATATCAATCTCCATCAATTATCAACTACCTCGAACCTCTTACAGGGGACTTATTCACAGCCCGATATGCTGACTGCATATTTAATGAGGACCATTTTCCGGCATTAGGGGGAGATTTCAAGTACCAAAACGAATGCCAGGAAATCTTCTAGAATGCCCAAGGCATTCCCCCCTCAGATCCACGTGCTCTAGAGACTGAACAACAAGTTTAGAAAATCATAAACTTACAACATATTGCAAATAACCTGCCAGAAGCATTTACTGATTATAAGGGTGTCACTAAATCCTCTTATCCTGCTCGCAATGCGTCCGAAAGAGTGGAGGTACCAATAAAAACCATTCAACTCCCACTTTCAAAGAATAGGGGGAGAAGTACGGCCGCTCCTAAGGATAATGCTCCAAGTAAGCGTCCGAGGATATCGAGAGCTAAATCCTCCAAATCAGTAAATCCAAGCCAACCTCAAGTTGGTAGACATCCAATAGTGGATAAAAATCCAACATCAGGACCAAATCCACAACCCGGATCAACGGTGCATTTAAATTCTGATCCTGGGATATCAGAACACCCTAACTCCATAGTTTTGGGAAATGTTGAGTCAAATAATGGGGTGAAAGAAATTTCATCAATTACATAGATTCTGGAGAATCATACGATCATAAGACTACTATTGTCGACATATACTTCTCCGCAGCAATTGCAGAAATCTTTCTCAATGATCTAGATCCCAAGACCATAGCAGAGTGCAAAAAGCGCTCGGACTAGGCTCAATGGAAAGAAGCAATTCAAGCTGAGATAGCTTCGCTTACTAGAAGAGGGGTATTCACATCTACAATACCTACACCTTCCAAAGTCTTTTCTGTAGGCTTTAAATGGGTTTTCGTTCGAAAACGGAATGAGAACAATGAGGTGGTGAGATATAAAGCGAGGCTAGTAGCACAAGGGTTCTCGTAGAGACCCGGCATTGATTACAATGAAACCTATTCTCCAGTAATGAGTGGAATTACTTTCCGATACTTAATATCATTGGCAGTTCAAAATCATCTATCTATGCAGTTGATGGATGTGGTGACAGCATATCTATATGGGTCACTTGATTCGGACATATACATGAAGGTTCCCGATGGAATCCAAATTCCGAATCCAAACATAAATCGCAACATGTATTGTGTAAAACTACAAAAGTCATTATATGGCTTGAAGCAGTCGGGACGAATGTGGTACAACCGACTGAGGGAATTCCTTCTAAAGAAAGGATACACTAATAATGATGATTGCCCATGTGTTTTCATTAAAAATCTCGAATGGGATTTTATATTATATCCGTGTATGTTGATGATTTAAATATCATTGGCAGCCCAAAGGATATAGATGAAGCACGCAAACATCTAAAGAGGGAATTCGAGATGATGGATTTTGGGTAAGACCGTAAGACCAAGTATTGCCTAGGCTTACAACTTGAGCACCGTCCTTCAGGGATTTTAGTGTATCAATCAGCCTATAACCAGAAAATATTGGAGAAATTCAATATGGATAAATCATACCCTAATAAAACTCCGATGGTTGTTCGTTCCTTAGAAATAGGGAAATATCCATTTAGACCACGGGATATTAGGGAAAAGATGTTGGGACTAGAGATCACATATCTTAGTGTCATTGGCGCACTTATGTATCTTATAAATTGCACCAGGCCTGATATCGCATTTGCAGTAAACTTACTAGCTAGGCATAGTGCGGACCCAACTCGCCGTCATTGGACGGGAGCGAAGTATATCCTCAGATACCTTAATGACACAAAGGATCTTGATTTATTCTTCAAGAAAAATCATGATCCCAGTATGATTAGTTATACTGATGCAGGTTACTTATATGATCCTCATAAAAAAATCACAAACAGGATTTGTATTTCTACACGGAGGTACAACTATTTCATGGAAGTCCAGCGACTTCTACTATTTATTCTGAAATTATTGCTCTATACGAGGCATCATGAGAATGTGTATGGCTTCGCAGAATGATTAACCACATACAACAATCATGTGGTATTGGTTCATTTGAATCACCTACAATTATCTATGAAGATAATTTCACTTGTGTTACACAGATGCAAACATGTTACATAAAGAGCAATATCACTAAGCATATTGTTGCTAAACTGTTTTATCCCCATGAATTACAAGAAAACGGGGAAATAAACATTTTGCAAATCAAGTCATGTGATAATCTCGCTGACCTATTTACTAAGTTCTTACCAACTTCTGTGTTTTAAAAATTGGTACATGGAATTGGTATGCGGCGACTTCGAGATTTGCCAGAATCAGGGGAGACATCTCCTAAATGTTGACCTGTACCAGTATCATATTATACTCTTTTCTTTCACATGTTTTACTTATAAGGTTTCTTGTTAAAGTTTTTAATGAGGTAATATTAACATAAGCATGTGTCATATTTCCATTTTTTCTCACCGGGGTTTTTGTGAGAAATATCAAAGACACATATTGCCCTCACAACTCATCCATGATTTTTCCTCGAAAAAGGTTTTTCATGTGGGTTATCCAAGAGGCAATACCAATAATAAGTCGTCATATTTTCTCCTAATTTTCTTACTGGGTTTTTACAGGAGTTTTAGCGACATATCACTTTATATTGCTTCTCATATTTTTCCTGAAATGGTTTTTGGTGAGTAATCTATATATCGTATCCCCTATATTTTTCCCACTAAGGTTTTTAATGGGATACCAATGACAATGATTTATTTAAATCACACTCATATATGTTATTTTCTTCTTATTTTCCTATTAGGTTTAAAGGAGTTTTTATAGCATATCTATACATACATATTCCTCAGATTTTTCCCACGTGTTTTTTTGAGGAATCCAAGCATACAGCTGCATTGATCTCAAAGAAGATTCGATCAAGAGGGAGTGTTACGAAATGGTGTCTGTTCCTAACAGACACCAGTGATCTCATCAACACATGAAGAGAATTAACAGTTAGTTAGTATAAGCAGTTAGCACTACGAAGGGGCATGTCCCTTCGATAGTAAATTGTTCCAGTGAAGAGTTACCTTTCCCGAACAGTCACGTCCGCACGACGTCCGTACGGCATCCGTACAACATGACCCTTCACTTGTATATAATCTAAAAGATCAATGAAAGCAATAGTTGTTCCCAAATCATTGTTCATTTTCATTCACTTTTAACGAGTGTCATTTCACAAGCGACGATCATTTCGACACAAAACATTTCAATCCCCACTAGCTGAGAGTTCATCATCAGGCGCTGGCGCGTTGCGCCTACCCGCTGTTATTCAATAATAACAAGGAAACCGCAACAGACCCATCTTCCTTCCCAGTTCCCCTGGAACGGAAACCATCATCCACTCCATTCCCCTCTCCTACACAACGCAAAACACCACGCGCAGCCAGCCGTGCCGGCGGGCTCAGACTCATCAGACCACCGGAGTCAGCAGCGGCTTGCTGAGCACGTGCGCCTCGAGGTTCCCCAGCACCAGGTCCGCCATGGCCTTGCGCGTCTCGTAGGTGCCGCTGCCGACGTGCGGCACGAGCACGACGTTGTCCATCCCGAGCAGCGCCTCGGGGACGTTCGGCTCGTCCTCGAACACGTCCAGCCCGGCGCCGCCGAGCCGCCCGTCCGCCAGCGCCGCCACCATCTCGGGCTCGTCGACGTGGGGGCCGCGCCCGACGTTGATCAGCACGCCTTTCGGGCCCAGCGCCTCCATCACCTCGCGGCTTACGATGTGCCGGGTCGACGCGTTCAGCGGGCACGCCACCACCAGCACATCGCTGTTGGCCGCAAGCTCCACCACCGTCGGGTAGTAGGTGTAGTTTGGGTACACCGACGCCTGCTCCGTCCGCTGGTGGTAGCTCACCGGGCAGTCGAAGGCTTCCACGCGCCTCGCCACCGCCTGCCCGATCCTGCCCAGCCCGATGATGCCCACTCGCTTCCCGCTGAACTGCAATGCAGTGACCACATGAAGAATTCTTTGCGTCAGGAAATCGTCAGCAAATCAGAGTCGAACATATGATAGATGCGCAAGAATATCCATGACAACAAAGTGAAGAATGTGCATCATATGCTCTGACCACACACACACAGAAAAAGATAACAAGAAATGATGAAACTCCAAATCATACGCCAATGTGAGTATCTCCATTGATGCTCTTATTAATCATGCCTGATCGAGTAACAACCCGACTTAAAAAAAAGAGAACAGCATGTCCCTAGTGATGGCAGGCTGACTAGTAGCAAACGAAAAAATAGCAGAGTGTGCAGAGTTGGGATTACAAATCATAGTGTCATGTCCTTCAACAAATCTCCGACCGACCAAGTGCTAGCGACAATCATATGTCAATGCGAGAGTATCTCCTTAGATAGGTACTCTTATTAATCATGGCTGATCTGAGTAACAGCCTGCTGACTGGCAAAAAAAAAAAAAAAAAACAGAGTGCAGAGTTGGGATTACAAACCACTATGTCAATGCGAGAGTATCTCCTTAGATAGGTACTCTTATTAATCATGGCTGATCTGAGTAACAGCCTGCTGACTGGCAAACCAAAAAAGAAAAAGAAAAAAAGCAGAGTGCAGAGTTGGGATTACAAACCACGGTGTCATGTTCTTCTTCTACTAATCTCAGACCAAGTGCCTACCAGCAACACTCAGATAACCAGAGTGAGCAATGGCTTATCTGACGTGTGCGCCTCTAGATTTCCTAGCACTAGGTCAGCCATCGCCCTGCATGTTTCTTCAGTGTCGCTGGCCACATGAGGCACTACGACTACATTATCCAAACCAAACAGCTGCTCCGGAACCAAGGGCTCGTGCTCGTACACGTCGAGGCCCGCTCCTCCCAAGCGTCTCTCGACGAGCGCGGACACGAGCTCGGACTCGTCCACATGTGCTCCGCGGCCAACGTTTACAAGCACACCCTCTGGACCCAGCGCATCGATGACCTCACGGTTCACAATGTGGTGGGTCTCGGCGTTAAGCGAGCACGCCACAATAAACACGTCACAGTTGGCTGCCAGCTCGACAACGTTTGCGTGGAACTTGTAGTTTGGGAAAGGCTTCTCTGATCTTGAGTTATAGCTTATGGAGCAACCGAATGCCTCGGCTCTTTTCGCTATTGCTAAGCCTATCCTGCCAAGCCCCAGAATAGCAACTCTCTTGCCACTGAACTGCAGGAAGATAACAAGAGTCATTTCCTTTTCTATTCTACCAAACGTTACTTCAGTCTATGCATATATCCTGATGCTACTGAAGAGAGTAATAACAGCGTCCAGTGTGCCAAGCAACTCGTGACAGATTGGTGTGGCCTAAAATGTAGTTTCAGATAATGGTACAGAGTGTTCACTAATCTGATTATTACCTCAGCATATATATAAGCATAGTTCTAGTGATGAAGCAATGCAGATCTAAACAAGCAACCTAACCGAACCTTGATTAAGTTTGACAGATGACAAACCTGATTACATGTAATGTCATCAGGAACAATGCCAAAAAAGTTCCTACGGATAGGGTTCTCCTAGTGATAGGTGATTTCAATTGAAGAAAGAACCATAGCATCCAATGTTTTCATGTGCAGATGCGATAACCATCTCTCTAGACCACAGAAAAATCTCTACCTACAACCATCAACATTAAAAGGATGTGGTCCTACCCATCTAAGCTTTCCACTTGAAAGCACGTGATCCCAACAAGCAATGTTTGTGGCTTTAAAAGGCTCAACAACCCCTTTAATTTCAGAAAGATAGAATCCAATTTTACTGCCCCACAAGGGCTTGGCCAGTTCCGAAAATGTGTCTGTTTAATGTGGTGCTGAAGGCGCCTTCCACTCAGGTGTTGTCAATCTATGTCATTCACATGGTATACGATAAATGTTCAAATGAGAACCAAATTTGAGAAAGGCGACATATGACTATGACTCTGAAACAAAATCATTTTTTCCTTGATTGCCATAGAATTTGGGCTCCAGTTCATCATCCCTATTGACAGATAGTTCCCTCTTTTTATTCAGTCACAATCCGTGAAATGCTCCCTCTTGTGATGCCAATAAACCTCGTCCTCAAGGGTGTACTATCCTCGCTTTATAATTAATAACTAATCTATCTAAATAGACGCCTAACAGTACACAGATTTTGGAACTGAGGTTCACACTGGCCCAACTTATCATATTCACTACTAAAAAAATTACTAGATCGCAGTATCAAATACTGAATTCCTTTTTTTTCCCAACTCGTAAAATGAAGCATACTGTAGGTAATAAGCAGCAGTAGGTATATAATGAATAATTAATAAGGAGAAGAAGAAGAAAGTGGGGAGCAGGGAAAACAAGGCGACGCACCCGCGTGGTGAGGGTGTAATCGCCCCTGGACTTCCAGAGCCCCGCGCGGACGTAGCGGTCGGCCTGCGGGATCCTGCGGAGCACGGCGATGGCGAGTCCGACGGCGAGGTCGGCGACGTCGTCGGTGAGGACGTCGGGGGTGTTGGTGACCCGGATCCCGCGCTCGCGGCACTTGGCGAGGTCGACGCGGTCGATGCCGACGGAGAAGGAGGCGACGATCTCGAGCGCCGGTAGCGCGTCGATGAGCGCGGCGTCGGCGCCGTAGTTGGCGTTGCCGACGACGGCGCGGACGGCGCCCGCGTGCGCGCGGAGGAACTCCTCGCGGGGGGACTCCCAGAAGCGGTACAGGCGGCAGCGGCGGCCCAGCTCCTGCTCCAGGTACGCGTTCACGGGGTGGAGCAGCAGCACGCCCAGGGACTCCATCGGCGCAGCGGGCGCTGGAGGAGGACTGGAGGCGGCGGCGGCGGCGGCGGCAGGTGCGGTCGTGGTGTGGTGTGGCTGGGGCGTGACACGAGGATGGATATATAGATAGATCCTGTGGCTGTGATCTGCGGAGATGCGCCTTTTGTTGGTGCTCACAAGTTTTTTTTTTAAAAAAAAACAACAGATCCAGATGCCGGCCATTTGGCATTGGCACGGCTTGAGTCGGCTCCGGCTTCACCTGTTGGCCGTATATTATGAAATCAAATTAATATATATTTTTACAAAATGAACTGAAATTAGGGCTAGTTTGGCGGGACTCATACTTTTCTTCTAAAAGTTTCGGTTCGTGGACCAGTTTTTCTAGCAGTGCTTGAGCCATTTTAAAAAGACGTTTGACAAAAATATCTATAATTTTATAATAATTTGTGTCAGATTTATAAGGAGTTGGGAGAAGCTACGTTTTCACAGTTCCAGTTCTCCAACAAAAAAGAAACCCAACTATGGCTCCTCTAAATTCCCTACAAGGAACTGCTTTTTTAATCGTGTTTAGCACGACACCACGACAAAAGTACATCGGAATCATACTAAAGAAGCCCTCAGTGGGGTTGTTTTTTTTTCATAATATTTGGTATGGCTTAGGTCCTATTTAGATTTCTTCTTCCAAACTTTAGAGCTAAAGTCTTCAAACAGATGATCTAAGATTAGCTCTAAACTTTAGCACATCTCGTATTTGAGCCTGAGGCCTTAAAAGTAAACTAAAATGCTCTAAAATTTTAGAGATTAAAGTTTAGAGGAAGGAATCCACACATCCTCACATGCTTCGTTTTGGTCTCTCTAGCTTCTTTAGGTGAAGTACTCCTACTACCAAATACACACGGCTAATCAGAGTGGCCAATTTTTTTTTTAGTGCATCTCGTTCGCCACGAGGGGCGTAGGTGAAGCGTTGATGTCAAAGCTAAGGCCGAGAGCCTTGCTAACGACAGCGGTATGTGGCCAACGGCTCACAGCCACACCGGGGTCTCCCTGGCTTATGACTTAGGCCCTGTTGAGTTTCTAAAAAATTTCAACTTCGGAGTGTCACATCGAATCTTGCGGCACATATATAGAGTATTAAATATAGATGAAAAAAAACTAATTATACAGTTAAGTAAGAAATCACGAAAACAAAACTTTCAAACCTAATTAATCCATAATTAGACACTAATTATCAAATACAAACAAAAATACTTTGATAGTCAAAGCCAAAAAAATTTGGCTAACTAAACGCGCCCTTACTCTATGAATGAGTGACGTGGTTTTTTCTTTTCTCTGACGCGTCGCCTCCGCACAGGAGAAAGGTTTTCGTACAGCAGCCGAAAGTCCGGCCCCGCCGCTGCCGCTGCCGCCGCCGCCGCCGCACAGGACGATGGAGCCGCTGTCGAGGGTTCTGTACGCGCCGGTGGAGCCGTACGACTCCGGGTTCCTCCAGGTCTCCGGCGTCCACTCCATCTACTACGAGCAGTCCGGGAATCCCCACGGCCATGTGAGAGCTAGTAGTACCTTCCCAATTCGCTGACGCTCTTGCAGCCAGTGGTGTTCCTCCACGGCGGTCCCGGAGACGGCACGTCGCCCGCAGTCAGGAGATTCTTTGACAGGATCGTGCTGCTTGATCAGGTTATTATATACATATATATTATATTTACTATGTATATACTCCCTATTGAATGCGATTCTTATTTATCGTGGAGTCAAATAATTTGATTTAATCAAATCTATAAAAGAAAAAAATACTACCACCCTGAATAGGTATAATCGGACTAATTCTAAAATGTATTTTTATAGTATAAACCTTACTGTAGGCCTAAATATCATTTCCTTTTACAAATTTGATCAGACTTACATTCGGTTTCTTGAGATTTGACCTAGGAACAATTTCAGCTTCTCGAGACTATACAAATTAGTGAAACAATCCAGCTAGAAATTATTCCATGCCCTCGTTCTAGAAGAACCGAACAAGGCCTTAGGAAAATTTGACTTGTCAAATCCCAGAATTGCATTGTTTAGATAGAAGAAATATATACCTCTTGGCGACTTGATTATCGTGGTTTCTTCTTGTATTTATTTCATTTGATTTTGATCTATATATATATCACCACCGTAACCACGAGGAAAGTAAACTTGTTTGGTTTCATACTCTGATCGCAGAGGGGTGCAGGCAAAAGCACTCCCTACGGATGTTTAGAGGACAACACTACCTGGGACTTGGTAGCTGACATCGAGAAGCTCAGGGAGCATCTTGGCATCCCGGAATGGCAGGCAAGGCAATTAGCATCTCCTGTTCCAACTTCCAACAACTCTTTTGTGTTATAGGAGGAGTACTCATCACCAGCTAGTCACTGCTCACTCTTGACTCTCTTGGCTACGGGAATTCACTCTTCCGATACAAGCTGCAGGTTTTTGGTGGTTCATGGGGCAGCGCCTTGGCGCTTGCGTACAGCCAGGAGCACCCTGACAAGGTGATTGCTTCATGTCACCGCACTATGTGCTGTGTGTTTGGCTTGCCTTGAAGCTCAGCTCTTGAAGCAAATCCTATAAGCCATGCTGTACATCTCGCTAACACTAACCTGCATGTGGATGCTCACTAGGTCACTGCCCTTGTTCTGAGAGGAATCTGCTTGCTTAGGGAAAAGGAGCTCCATTGGTTCTATGAGGGCGGTGCAGCAGCCATTTTCCCAGATGGTTCGTCTTTCTGGCTTTGTGTTACTAGAGAGAAACCAGATTCACATGTTAAACGTTACCAGAGCATCTTTACACTGTTTCTGAATAATACTGCGAACTTGTATTGATTTATCTTTATGTCATATCCCAAATTAATGGCGTAATACAGAATGTTTATGCAGTCTGTTTTATATATTTTTCTCTAAAACCGTCCTACTTTGTGATTGTTTGTGGAAAACCAAACCATGTCACTGACTCACTGTACTAGTTTTTGTTTTGATGAGTGGATTAATAACTTCAGTTTCAAATATGCAGCATGGGAACAATTTAGAGATTTTATTCCTGAGGACGAGAGGAATTCTTTCGTAGCTGCGTATACCAAAAGGTTAACTTCATCTGCCCCTACTGTTCAGGTAGCCCTGCATATTTCCTTATGCAAGTAAATTTGTTATGATATACCTGTGGTGCCTTCTCTTTTTTTTTTCGAATAGAGGCTTCCCCCATTTCCATTAACAGCAAACGGAAATACAACATTTTTTGAGAGTTCAGAGAAGCAGAACTAGACTTCACCAGAAAACCTCCCTAGCAGCTAACTGACATAGCCTGCTATGGCCACACAAACGGCCAACGAAAACCAACAGCCAACATCAGAGCAGAAGAGTGAAACGCTAAGTAACATAGTTTCAGAAAAGCCTGACAGAACTGCATCATGCTTGTCCAAAGAACTTCCATCATTACTCAGCAGGACCATGTCGACCACCCTCTTGGCGATCATTTTGTCCTGAATCTGGTTGACTTCTTTTTTCATCATCTTCGGCTTGGCGAGCAGCTTGGTAGCTATCTGAATCATAGTGTTCACCCCATCAATCAGCTTCTCCTTGTCACCATCTGCAAATAAGCCTGCCCAACAACACATAAGAGCACTGGAATGGCATATAATCTCACTTGGGTTATTCGTTAGTTTCCCATCAAGACAAAAAAAATAAAAGCATGTTTTGTTTCTGGCTTTCCAGATTGCCGAGCAAACTGCTGCAATACCAACAGCATGGAACTCCTTTCCTTTTGGCATCCATTTTTGACACCAAGACCAGCTTTGCTGAGGTGATCTAGGGATATCAGAAGCCCCTATACATAAGGCAATGACAGCCCAAACCACTCTGGCTACACAACAACTGAATAAAAGATGTAACATATCTGATGCTAAAAAAAAAAAGATGTAACATATCTTCATTCTGATCACAAAAGTAGCACAAGGGACTACCCTTCCAATTTCTTTTAATCATATTATCTTTGGTTAAAGTTGCATTATTCACTACCATCCTCATAAAAAATTTGATTTTGGCTGGGATTTTCCCTTTCCAAATGTTTTTATGTGAAGAGACATTCTCACTACAAGTCATTTGCACAGCAGGCTAAGTTCATTTTCCTAATGTCCTTAATGCCTAGTCCCCCTTTCTTTTGTTTTTGCAAATTTTTGTACATTTTACTAAATGATATTTTCTTTTAGTTCCCCCACCTTGCCAAATGAACTTCCTTCTGATCTTATCTAGATTCCTTATCACTGTTCTAGGCAAAAGATAGATGGACATTTTGGTAGATAGGGGCATTATTCAAACTGGAGCTAATTAAGGTAGATCTCCCAGCTATAGACATGGTGCCCTCCCTTCCACACATCTAATTTTTTAGCACTTTTTTCCACCAAAGGTAACCAGTCAATCACATGAAGTCCACTTGGACTCACAGAAACTTCCAAGTATATGATAGGGAAGTAACCAATTTGACAATTGAAAACATCAGCATATAGTTGAGCTGAATTGTCAGGATCATTGATTGTTAGCCCACTAGATCACCGGCTCAGATGAGTCGACCACTCACCAGTCTTGCCAACCACGGCCGAGCACGACAGACGTTGTCCGACCACACACTATGGTCGGAGGTAGAAGAAGAGAGTGAGAACAGAGCACACACACATTACAAGCACCAGCGTTGGCCAGAGCTCTGTATAGGAGATGACAAATCTGAACTCTCTTTGTTGAGTTGCAATGGCAAACTATATATACAACTCTATCCATCTAGTCCTAGTACAGCTCCTATGCTGCAACAGTGACTAGATAACACACCAGGACTGACTTCTGCGCCTGTCCCTACTGTGGCTACAGAGCAGCAGGTGAGCCGTTCAGCGCCTGCCTCTACAGCGGCTACAGTACCACAGCAGGGAGTCTTTTATGCGCCGCCTTCCCTTGCTGTGTGTTCACACAAGGAAGCAGTAGATTATCTAACAATTTTTCCCATAATCCTACTACTATCCTTTGTAACTCCTCCATGCCGATCATCTCCTTCAACTCCGTAAGTCGAAGACGTCCGAGCGGCTTGGTGAGAACGTCCGCGAGTTGCCAACCAGTTTCGACGAACTCGATGACGATCTGTCCTTCATCGACACAGTCCCTGAGGAAGTGGAACTTCACATCGATGTGCTTGCTCCGGTCGTGGAGAACCGGATTCTTCGCGAGGACGATGGCGGGCTGGTTGTCCACCATCAGTGCTGGTGGGTGAGCTTCCGCACCGGTCAGCTCGCCCAGCAGCCGGCGTAGCCACACAACTTGGCACGCCGCTGTGGCCGCCGCTACGTACTTTGCCTCGCACGTAGATAGCGCCACCACCTTCTGTTTCAGCGACAACCATGAAATTAGAGCCGACCCGAGGAAGACGAGCACTCCAGAGGTGCTCCGCCGTCCGTCGATGTCCCCTGCTATGTCTGCATCGCTGAACACAGTGAGCTGCAGCCTACTCCCGCCGGTCTTGAGAAAGATAATCCCCTGATTCATCGTCCCCTTGACGTAGCGCAGTAGCCGTTTCACCGTAGCCCAGTGATCCTCTCTGGGATCCTCCATGAAGCGACTGATGTAGCCCACGGCGAACGCAATGTCTGGCCTCGTGTGAACTAGGTAGCGCAGACCGCCGACGATGCTCCGGTAGAGTGTTGCATCCACTTTCGCCGCGGTGCTGGCCTTCGTCAGCTTCAGCCACTCCTCCATCGGAGTCACGCATGGCTTGCACTCAGCTATGCCGCTTTGCTCCAACAGCTTCGAGGCATACACGCTTTGACTGAGCGTGAGTTCCTCTTACCCTTGTCTCACCTCAATGCCGAGGTAGTAGGAGAGTGCGCCGAGATCGCTCATACGGAAACGAGCCACCATCTCGTGCTTGAAGCTGTTGATGTCTTCGGTACGCGCGCCGGTGACGATCAAGTCATCCACATACATGTCGACGACGAGCTCCTCCTTCCCCCGTCGCCGTGTGTAGAGCGTGTGCTCGGTTGCGCACCGCTGGAGCCCAAAATCGCCCAGCGTGGCGTCAAGCTTGGCATTCCACGCTCGTGGGGCCTGCCGCAGCCTGTAGAGCGCTTTGCGCAGTCGGAGCATCCTGTGCTCCTCTCTCTTGATGGCGAAACCTGGAGGTTGCCTGACGAAGACCGTCTCTGTCAGCTCACCGTTGAAGAAGGCCGATTTAACGTCCAAGTGATGGACGCGCCAGTCCTTTGCTGCTGCCAAGGCTAGTAGCAACCAGACAGACTCCATGCGCTATTGGCGCAAAGACTTCCTCGAAATCGATGCCCTCGCGCTGAACAAAGCCTCGGGCGACGAGGCGCGCCTTGTGCTTGACAATGGCGCCGAGCTCGTCCTGTTTGACCTTGTACACCCACTTTAGGCTGATCGGACGACATCCTAGAGGTGGATCGACGAGCTGCCATGTCTCGTTTTCCTCGATCGCCTTCATCTCCTCTAGCATCGCCCGTCGCTAGTTTCCGTCGCGCTCCGCCAGTGCGAATGTGGGTGGTTCCTCTACACTGACGAGCAGCAGCTCTTGGTCATTGAGCAGCCGACCAGCCAGGCCTGAGGGCCCTGTGCCACCAACGATGTCATCCAGCCTGCGGAACCGCACCTCCTCACCTTCGTGGAAGGCATCCACGAACTCGGTGATGTCACTTGGAGGTGAGGCGAACTCGATTGACATCGATGGAGTTCCCTGTTCCGCCGGAGTGCTCGGCACAGCACCTGGAGTGCTCGGCACCCCGGTTGCAGTGCTCGGCACTACTCCTGGACAACTCATCACCACTCCTGGAGTGGTCTGCACCCCTCCGAGAGTGCTCGGCACCCGTCTTGTGGTGGTCGGCACCACTGCAAGACCCCTCGATTCTGCTACGGGAGTGCTCGGCATCCCTCCAGGAGTGCTCGGCATCCCTCCCGAAGTGCTCGGCACCGCCCCAGAAGTGCTCGGCTCTGTTGCTGGAGTGCTCGGCACCTCTTCCCCAGCGTCTCCACCATCGTGGATGACCAAGTGCTCGATGACGAAGGTGCTGGTGAAGCTGTCAGCTTCCCCCGTGCTTGGACTGTTTCAGTCCCAAGCCGCCTTTTCGTCGAACACGACATCGCGCGAGACAAGCACCTTGTCTCCGCGTGGGTCGTAGAGCCGGTATGCCTTGGTACCCTCCGCGTAGCCCAGGAACACCATCGGTGTGCTCCTGTCCTCCAGCATGGTGAGGATCGGCTTCGTCTTCCTGACGTGGCCGATGCAGCCGAATGTCCGGAGGAAGGACACGCTCGGCTTACGCCCATACCAAGTTTCGAACGGCGTCTTGTCCGTAAGGGCCTTGGTCGGAGAGCGGTTGAGGATGAACACCGCCGTGGTCACCGTCTCACCCCAGAACCTTGTCAGCATGCCTTTGGCCTTCATCATGGATCGAGCCATGCCGACCACCGTCTGGTTCCATCGCTCCACCACGCCATTTTGCTGTGGCGAGTACGGCACGGTGTGGTGTCGCACCACACCCTGATCCGCGCAGTACGCAGCAAACTCCACCGAAGTGAATTCGTCGCCGCGATCAGTCCTCAGCACACGGAGCTTCTTACCGCTCTCGGCCTCCGCGCGCATCTTGAACTTCTTGATCGCCGCCGCCGCTTCGTCCTTGCTCGTCAGGAGTTGCAGTCACATGTAGCGATTGCAATCATCCACGAGCAGGAGGAAGTACCGCCGACCACCGTTTGTAGCTGGCGTGATCGGCCCGCAGAGGTCGCTGTGGACGAGCTCGAGAGCGTCCTCCGCACGATACTTGGCCGCCTTTGGGAATGGTAGCCTCCTCTGCTTCCCGGTCAGGCAGCTATCACACAGCTCGCCTCCGTGCTTTATGTGGGGTAACCCTCGGATCATCTTCTCCAGCCGACCAAGCGTGTCGAAGCTGAGATGTCCAAACCGGGCATGTCACAGCCACGGTTCCTTGGTGTGCCTTGCCGTCAGGCGCACCGGCTGCTCTACCTTCAGGTCGAGCAGGTACAACCGGTTCTGGGACCTCTTCACCTTGGCGAGAAGTCGCTACTCCCGGTCCCTGATCCTAAGAACTCCGTCCTTGATCAGTACCTCGCTATCGCGCTCATCCAGCTGACCAATACTGATGATGCTTGAACGCAGCTGCGGGATATAATATACATCCGTTAGCGCACGGTGCTTCCCGTTCTGGCACCTGAAGATGATGGTGTCGCGCCCTCGGATAGCCACCATTGAGCCGTCACCAAACTTCACCGTACCAGCAACATCGTCGTCGAGTTCGGAGAAGGCTGTCTTGGAGCCCGTCATGTGGTTGCTGGCACCAGAGTCTAGATAACATTGCTGCTCCTAGTCGGCGCCCACACGTCCGAGGTGGATTTGGGCGCGCGGTTCGTCGAGGTTGACAGCCTTCAGGGCCTTCCCAGGTCCTTCCATCGTCGTCACTTCTTCCTTCTCCTCGGCCTCGACGTCGTACAGTGCACAGAACGTCGTCATCAGGATAGTGGCCTCATCATCATCATCAGCTTGCGCCAGATGAGCCTCAGCCTTCTTCTCCTGCTTGCGATTTGGGCACTCCCATGCCCAATGGCCTGTCTTCCCGCAGCGCTGGCTGGCGTTGGGGTCGACTTGCTTCTTCTTCACCGAAGAAGCCTTGCCGCGGCGTTTGCCATCGCCACCGCGACTGGAGGAGGCTACCCCGGAGTTCCTCCGAGCAACCCACTCCTCTGTCAGTTGCAGTTTGCCACTGTCCTTCGTTGTTGTCGCCTGCTCCAGGCGCTCGTCCACCGCCCGCAGACAGCCTGTCACATCCTCAATGGTGAGGGTGAACAAGTCCAGCATCGTCTCTATGGAGAGAGCGATCTGGATGTACTTTGTCGGCACGGAGTGGAGGTACTTGGAGACCGCCTCCTCTTCGTCGATGATGACGCCGTGGCTCTTCAGCTTGTTGATGAGCGTCTGCAGGCGGAGGGAGAAGTCCTCCACCGTTTCACCATCCTTGAACTTGAGGTTGGCGTACTCCCGCTTCAGAAGCTGGGCCATCGCCTTCTTTGCGCGGTCGGAACCGACGCGCATCGCCGCAATAGCCTCCCACGCCTTCTTAGCAGAGCTCTTCGCCCCCAACGGCTCCCTGTACTCCGTCGGTACAGCAGCGAGGATAGCCTCCAACGCTGACATGTCATCTCCCTCATTGTCGATGCCCTTGTCAACAGCATTCCAGAGCCGTCAGGCTCTGAGCTTGACTTTCATGGTCACCGACCACTCTTCATAGTTGGTGCGAGTCAGCGTCGGCCAACTGGTGCCGCTGACCTCCCGCACCGTGTGAACAACGACCTCCTGTCGTGGTTGGACAGCCACAGCAGTGCCACTGCTGTCGCCCATCTCCGAACCGTGTGTCATCGCCAGCGGTTAGTCCGACAACGGCGTTTGTACGGCGCTCCGATACCACTTGTTAGCCCACTAGATCACCGGCTCAGGTGAGTCGACCACTCACCAGTCTTGCCGACCACGACCGAGCACGACAGACGTTGTCCGACCACACACTATGGTCGGAGGTAGAAGAAGAGAGGGAGAATAGAACACACACAGTACAAGCACCAGCGTTGGCCGGAGCTCTTTATAGGAGATGGCAAATCTGAACTCTCTTTGTTGAGTTGTTGCAAACTATATATACAACTCTATTCATCTAGTCCTAGTACAGCTCCTATGTTGTAACAGTGACTAGATAACACAGTAGGACTGACTTCTGCGCCTGTCCCTGCTGTGGCTACAGAGCGGCAGGTGAGCCGTTCGACGCCTGCCTCTGCAGCGGCTACAGTTCCACAGCAGGGAGCCTTTTCGGCGCCGCCTTCCCTTGCTGTGTGTTCACACAAGGAAACAGCAGATTATCTAACATTGTTCACCAGAATTTCACTTTTGTTAAAGTTGATTTTAAGGCCAGCCATCATTTCATATAAGTACAATAACAACTTCATATGTCTGGCATTTTCAAATAATAGTGTCATCAGCATATTGTAAAATTGCAATCCCATCAGGAATAATATGATCTATCAATCCAGTAATAAGATGATTCTTTTGAGCTTGATGGATCATCCTAGTCAAGCAACCAATTTTCATGGCACCTATTAAACCAGTAAGTTTCTTCTTGTTCCAGAAGAGATAGATTTTCACTAATTAGCCAGGCTTTTCTACTCATATGTTCAGCAGACAGGTAGTTAGATTCCTCTAGGTTTTCCAAATCAATCAATTCACTTTGAAGCCCCACCCTTTGAAGTATTGTTTCAACAACTTCAACTTTTGTTGTATTTTGTCAATAGCAGATTGGGCCCTACAAGGTTTGTTCCAAAAAAAAAATTAAAGAAATTTGTTCCAAATTTTTTCCACCTGAGTGTAAAATTCTGGATTATTTAACCAACTGAGTTGAAATCTGAACTGAATATGTTTCATTGATGTGGTGCCTTCTCATGGTTTCCCTTTTCTTTTTTATCTGCGTGGCTTAAAACGCAAGATTCTGCTAGTCTCGCATGATTATTTTTTATAAACATGCATTTTCCCTTTTCCCAATTAGGCTGAAGCTGCTAAGAGATGGACGATGTGGGAGGTCAGGACTGCAAATCTTATTGAAAACAAAGATGACATTAAACGAGGGGAAGATGACAAGTTTTCACTGGCAAGTCGTCTCACATAAGCTTCTACTTTTTTTAGACTAAGAGAAGAATGCCATTCAAGGGGTCTGTTGTGTTTACTTGAATCGATTTAAATATATTTCTAATGTTACTCTGGACTTAAAATAGCAATGGTAAGCAACCACTGTCCAATCACAATTTTGAAAACCTATTCCCTAGTGCTAATGAAGGACGGGCCAGGTGCAAGCGGTAGAGTCTTACCGTCTATGACCGGAAGGTCCCGGGTTCGAGTCGCGGTCTCCTCGCATTGCACAGGCGAGGGTAAGGCTTGCCACTGACACCCTTCCCCAGACCCCGCACAGAGCGGGAGCTCTCTGCACTGGGTACGCCCTATTCCCTAGTGCTAATAAACTGTTGCCGCTGATGGCTGTAGAAAGATGCAGACTCTGTATCCAAAACTACAAAGCGCAACATATTTATTTTAGAAGGCATGTTTTAGTCAACACTTCTATGATTTATGTGATCAAATTGCACATTCTCTTATATTCCTTGACGTATGGTTCAACGTTTCCAGGCATTTGCAAGGATGGAAAATCACTATTTTTCGAACAAGGATTTTTACCCTCAGACTCGTACCTACTAGACAATATTGACAAGATTCGACATATTAAAGCTTTTATTGTACAGGTATGTTTTTCACTAAGGTCTGTTGCTTTCACAATATCCATGTACCATGTGCATCTCCTGGATTGCTGGAAACCAGGTATATGTGCATATGAGCAATGCACGACCAAATGCTGCATATTATATTTCACACATCAGTTTTCACATTGCCTTTAGATCTTCATATCTGTCTACCTTAGTTGTCACTGAACTTCCTAGTCAAGCATGTTTTTTGTTATTTTGTCTTATTTGGTTGCCTGGATAGTTTGGAACTCAAATTCATGGTAAAAATCAGTTTGGTAAAACATCAATGTGCTCGTACCTTTTGTTACGTACTTATGTTGCAGGGGCGTTATGATATTTGTTGCCCTATGATGTCTGCTTGGGATCTTCAAAAGGCTTGGCCTGAAGCAGAATTCAAGGTAAATGTTGCTTCAATTATTCTTTCGAATACTATATGTCATAGTCATGTCAAGAACTGGGATTTGATAGCAGTTTTGTATTGAAGCAGTAAAATGCCTTTTTTCTCTAGAGTTTGGGTCTTGAATGAACCAGCGGCGAAAGTTGGTGTAATCAATCGTTTTCCCATCAACATAAGGCATCGTTAATTAACTGCAAACAAGTCTTAACCTTCTCTGATAGTATATGGCCTCAAAACTAAAGCCGGAAGACATGGTGTGTTTTGTGGACTACTAGTAGTGTAGACATCTTTATTTGACTCGTGATTTGCCATGACTTACCATGGCCCGAAAATGCTTAGCATGCTGTAACGTTCTAATGGCAAATTTTGCTACATGGTTGCAAACAATAACTTGTTGGTAAAACCGGCAACATTTTTTGTTTCTTTACATGGAACTATGGCTTAATTAAGGTAACATTGAGCTGATAAATATTCAGAATGGACCTTGGAGAATTCACTATAAATATTAGAATTATGCCTTAACATTCAGATCCCCTGGTAAATTCGACCGCGCATAATTCCTCTAGTGGATGCAGGTGGTGCCTGATGCAGGACACTCGGCCAACGAAGTAGGTATCGCTGCCGAACTGAGGTCAGCCACCGATAAGCTCAGAGATTTGTTGCAAAAATGAGCCGGCGAAAGGCATGCAGCACCACACTCTGATGGCGAAATTCAGAGGCGTAGAATAAAGACAGTAGCCATTTTCCAAAAAAAAAAAAAAGACAGTAGCCGTTAGCAGAGCCTGACTGTAATATGTTGTTAAACGATGTCACAATCAGAGCAGGCTATAGACTCCAGGCTATCTTTCAGAACTGCGTTGTTGTTGGTTCTGGAGCATCAGACGAATTGAAATGTCAAGATTCATCAACTGTGCAAACATGTTCTTTCTTTCCTTTTGATTTCCCGCACAGTTTTGCACAGATTACAATTATGTCTTGATGAAGACATAACACCACCGGTTCTTATACCCACCCGGATGATCACATGGGTGAAATCTACTTCAAACCTAACACAAAATACACCTACAAGCACGAGTTGTGCCGATGATGTTCCTCCAAGTTAGATCTTCACGGTGGCAACAACTTATTGCTGTATGTTTATACGTCAGTGCAGACACATGTCCAGAACAGCATCCTCAATGAGCAAGGACAGGATTTCTTCCCCAGCATCTCTGACGAAGCAGTCTGTCTCTTCCATGCAAATCAAACCTTGCCAGCCCATGTCCCAAACACTATTGATCAATGCATCTGTGCAACTGAGATCCTTCTCCACCTTCATGTCTAGGTTATCTTTGCTGCCACGGACATCTTCACTGCAATATCCATTCAGATTTCTAATCCCATTGCTGATATCTCTCAGTAATTCCTCCAGTGAGAAGTATTCTGATGATCTGCATTTATGGCCTTGCAATCTAGTGTAACACGGACTGTTTTGCTGGCAGTGTTTTAGTTCCAGTTGCTCTCCTGCTGCATCCAAATATAGCTTATGGTTTTTCATTTCAACCTTGGAAATCCTATTACATTGGTCATTCAGATCCCCATACACATCAATGCCTATGAGCTCAGCTGCTCTGCTAAGGAATGATTTATCACTTAGGAGAAGCAAACTGATCTCATCTTTTATTTCAGCTTCCTTTGTTGGGGTTCTGTATGTTGATGGGTGAATAGCATCTCCATCAGCTGAACTGATTCTATAATCATGGATAGCAGATAGCAAAGTTTCATTGGGTTCACCAGAATCTTTCAGGATGTCTGTAACAGAAAGTGGTTGTTCAGTGCAAAAATGTCGAGCTTTAAAAGAGGTGGAAACAGACAATGTGTTTAGAAGAGCGCAAATCTGCAGTTCCTTACCGCCCACAGAAGATGCTTCGTCCCAATCAGCACTTGGGCAGCCTTCGTCACTAGGTGTTGCGCTATGTTCTGTGGATGGACTGTCAATTTGGTCCAGGGCATGAAAGATCTCTCTTTCTATCTCATAAACCTACATTATGAGCAAAAGAATGACTAAGGGAATTAAGTTAAACAAAATATGCACATATATTAACTTGCATGCGAATAACTGTCCGGATGATTTCATCTACACTGATGTCTAAATGATTTAGCTGAAAACTTCTAAACCTAAGAATAAGGTCAGTTACTTGATTTTCTGAATCTATGGACAAAAGCAGTGATTTCAGTTTAAATAACTTCTTAGCTTGTGACTGATTATTTGTCATGCTATATAGAGGTGTAATATGCAAATACTGAATGGAAAATCTCCAAGCAATGCTGTAAACTCATAACAAAGGATGCATACCACTAATTCATCAATGGTGGAGCTTTTAACATTTCTCATGGGAACTCTCTTCACTCTGGAATTATTAGATGGTTTCGATATGTTGGGCTTCACTGAGTCACAAGTACGACTGCTTCTTGATGCAACTGATTTCCTATCACGCCGTTTCACTACTTCCGCATTACGAGATACTGATCCTGCTTTTGCCTTTGTGACATTCCTCCCTTGTCTGTTTCTTTCACTTAAATAAGGTTTTTGTTTCTCCATGGTCCTCCTATTAATCTCAGTGTTCTCATTTGCCTGTTGCTTTCTGCTTGTAGGAGAGACTATCTTGATTTCTTTCGGGGAATTTGGTCGAGCTTGTTCAACATTTGTATATCTGTGAATTGATTTCATCGATGCAATCTCATTAATCACTCTGGTATTATATGAAGTGCCAATGCCCTTCTGTGAACTAATAGAATTCTTTTGAACATTAAATTCTTCTGGTGGCAGCTTTTCTGACCAAGGCATCTCTGTATCAAAACCAGACTCCTCTCTGAATAATTGTGGCAGTAGCCTTTTCGACTTGGGCCTCTCAATATGAAACAGTGCTCTTGGTGAACTCGCTGTCTTAATCTTATCGTCTTTCATGGTAGAGTTACCTTTCGGTGAAGGCAATCCATCAAGACCCATGAGCTTGGCTACCAAGCTTGGGCCTTTAGACTTTTCAGGTTGTACTGCTGCACAAGATGGCAATGATCTGGGCACCACTTTCTTCTGCTGAGTAGGCTTGGGCATGAGATAATTGTTCGGCAAGTACCGTGCTGACTGGCTCAAGGAGGCCTGCTCATTATTGGGCACCGACAAGTGGTTCTTCCTGTAGAAACTATCCTTGACCACATTCTTCAACTCATCCGTAGAATTTCTTAACTGCTGTTTTAATCCATCGTTAGCACTTACAGGTAGTACCTGCTTGGCATTTGATGGTCTCAGGAGGACTTCACGGATTATGGTGTCTATTTCAGGAGACTTTTCACCAGTTTCTGGTCTTCTCTTCTTGTTGGGTAGCCTCATGCTCTGTGATGCAGCTTGGAATCTCTCAAGCATCACAAGGGACTCCTGGAGATCCATGGCGCCTCTTAGGAGGTCCTCAGCAAAATGCTTGGATACTGAGGGCGCCATAAGGTAGTCCCCATGGAACGACATGGATCTTTCCTCCCTGTAGCTTTGCGATGCGCTCTGTTCCTGGCCTTGGCAGTTCCGACAAACCGAAGGTTGCAGTGTGACAATACAAGGGACGGCACATTGGACTGTTTCAGGACAGCTGCCATCTTTGCTTCTGGGTGGAAGGCTCTTTGAAAGGGATCTGCAAACCACTGATCTGAAACTGTCTTGATGCATTATTGTATTTTCTGGAGCAAACAGAAGATGGAGGAATAGACAGACTGAAATAGTCAGATACTAGTGAACACTCAAATATCCCATGCGAGGAAAACGTGATCCTGTCTTTTCTTCAGATGGAAAATGGAATTAAAGAAATGATATTTTGGTCAATAAGAAGTTAGAAACTTACATTATCTTCAGACAACACAATTTCTTTAGAAGCTTGTTTGCTTCAGGAGATGGTGTCTGTCTGGGCTCTGGAGATTCGAGAAAATGACACCAAGCCAAGAGGAAACTGCAAGTAACAGGAGATCTAACCTTAGTATCCGAGGGAGAAGATAAGAGTATGAGACTAGACAATTCTTATTCTAAAAAGAAAGAAGAAATCTGAGGGGAGTAGGTATAAAAATAAATTCTGATGTCATACGCTAACAAAAAACATATCTTTCGAATTCCTGACATTTTCAAGGAACAGCGAGGCCGCTAACAAAAAACATATCATGGTCAGCGAGGCCGCATGCCCATGATTGCTGGAATTTCACATGGGACATGCATGTTAAAGTTTCAAAAATGAGCAGTTGCTCACGAGCGCTGCTTTTACCAAGATGCAGCAGGAAGGAGTAAGGAGGGTGGTGGTTAGAGACCATTGATTGATCTCCTTGAAACTAGGCAGGCAGAGAAGTGAAGGAAGGGCCCTGCCTGCTGCTGCTATCAGATTGGGTTGGGACAAGATCATAAACCTAACACAGCCGGTCCACCACCCTCCCCAAATTCACAAAGTTGCAGCAAGCTCTCCTGCCATGAACTCCAACTGTACTAGTATACCTGGACCTGGACCGACTAGCAACAGGAGACAACTTAAAATCACAGCCAAACTGGCAGCAGGAGCGGACCTAAAATCGCAACAAAACTGCACAATGGTTGGCCTCTCTGAATCTGAAGCCTGAATGGACAGAACACTTCCCCTTTGCGCACTCTCCCTGACATACCCCGACTGAAGAATCCCAAAGCAAGCTACGGTGAAACCGTGAACAAGAGGGAGAATTTACCGAAACGGCTGGAAGGGAAAGGGGCAAGAACTGAGGAGAAGCGCAGGCTGCGTGGCCGGGTTCCCACTTCCCGCCCCCAAACTGCAAAAATTCTAAGCAGAAGTAAAAAATGAAAAAATGGCACCTTCAGCCTCTTGGCGGGACTGAACTGAACTGAAGCCGCCTGAAGCGCGCGCTCTCGCCGGCTGCCCCCTTCCCTCCCTCCGGGTCCGAGGCTGCTGGCTGCCTGCAGCTGCAAATGCTTGTGCTTGTGCTGCAGGTAGGAGAAGGGAGCCAAGATCTGTGGGAGGGAGAAGCAGGGCAATGAGGCGAGGAATGGAAGGAGAGAGAGAGAGAGAGAGAGAGAGAGAGAGAAGAGAGCTACTGCTATGCTACTGGTACTGCAACTGCGTCTGCATACCCCTAGTACAGGTCACATCCCCTAGTAGCCGAATACTAGTCACATACCCCTAGTACAGGTACAGGAGACTGGAGTCTCGCTTTGCCTTTACCTCAGGGCGCTGGCGCCTCGATCTGCCACAGTAACAGCGGCCGCGAAAGCTCAGCCTCGTCCGGCTTTTGATGGCAAGGGGGTCTGAGTCTGAGGCCTGTGTGGGGACCAGGTGTCATCCTCTAGAGGTCAGAGGTGGCGGGTGCCATTGCCATCGTATCCGATGATGAGCTCATAAAGGCTAGACAAGTACGGCAGGGCGGACCACGGGAAGCAAAGCAAAGACGAGGGATCTTCGATTCAGAATGTACGTACGTACTCGCGTGTGAAATCTTTCGGGGCTAGGGCTAGGCTTGTCTGAACGCACTGAGAATCTTCTTTAGGTAGGAGTAAAATTAACGGGGGACTGGGATTAATTACTGTTGTTAGTACTAGTACGTTGGTGAAATAATAACATTTTCTAGACAGTAAAACAGTACAAGGCAGATATGGTCGGCGTCAAAGTTTTGCCGCCAAGTAAGACTCCGTGGCTCATCAGCTCCATACTAGCAGCACAGTAGCGTTCCAGATCTATGAAAATCCAAGCTAGCGGACGTACTGCTGCTGTACTAAATCCGAGCTAGCGGACGTACTGCTGCTGTGGCTTGTCGTAAATGATCGTAAATTTTTTAAATTTGGAATAGTATTTTTTTCACACAAAAATTAGCCAACAAGATTTTTTCACAAAACCAAACCAACGAACGATAAAAACCACCAACCGAATCAGGCAAATTGCAATTTAATTTGTTTTCCTCTCACACTAAAACCAGCACAAACCAAATTTTAAACCAACAAACGAACGGGCGGATAACGCATGCAGTGCAACGCAAGAACAGTTGCTTAGTACACCCCTCGGTTTCAAGTCAAACTTGTCATCCAAATTCTTTTCCGAGCCAGCACTGATACTCTGCTCATATATATATATATATATATATATATATATATATATATATATATATACCCGGTAGCTGGCTATAAAATAATTTATTATGTAGCCACTTTAAGTTACGATAATTACTATGTTAAGTTATGAGATTATAGTAACTCATTACTAAGTGGTTTACTATAACGTTATAGTAAATATCCTCATGTGTTATAGTAACTCAACTATTGTAAATATGTATTGACATTGGGCCCGTTCGCTGGTTTGAATCTTGGCTGAAACTGGCTGAAAAATACTGTTCTGGCTGAATTGTTGTGAGAGAAAAACATTGTTCCGGCTGAAAAAATAAGCCGAATATGGGGTAAACCAAACGGGGCCATTATCGTAAATTAGTATATAAAATTATCGTAAATGGAGGTGGCTATAAAATAACTTATTTTGTAGCTGGCTACTAAATATACTCTCCATATATATACGGTAAGGCTATTCTACGAATAACTTATTCTACATAATAACTTATTCTATGGCCACCTTGATTTACGATAATATTTATACCAATTTACGATAATGACAATACACATTTACGATACATGGGTTACTATAATTCAAGATGATACTTATCATAATCTCGTAAATTAATATAGTAATTATCGTAACTCAAAGTGGTCACAGAATAACTTATTCTACGGCCAACTACAGACAGTCCGTGTGTATATATATATATATATTGTTGCCTTCGTAGCGCCGAATCAAATAAACCGACATGGGTGAGAGTTAAAAGCCGGCACATACTGATTGGCAGGCCTTCGTAGCAGTATGTTGAAGGAAACTAAAACAAAAGGCAGGCAAGAATTTGATGAAGGTCTTCGGAAGCGGAATGCAACCAATAATTGGCCATGTTCGGCTGACCCAAAAAAGTTACTGTGCCAGCTGAAAAACACTGTAGCTGCTGAATTTCTGTGAGAAAAAAACACTGTTCCGAATGAAAAAAGAAGCGGATCAAGTCGGGTTCAAAGTCAGCCGAACAAGGATTTATAAATTTTGTCAGAATCAACAATCTCAATAAACCCCTAGATCAGTCCCTGGTGATGGGAGAGGAGAGATGTGAATCTTGCCTCTTGGACGAAAATGTATAGCAGCGTGTGCATTTTCTATCTTCACTGTTGAAAATTGTTTATGAGATTTGTGCTGCTCACTCTACTCATTGCTCCACACTATTATTTTGGATGACACATATCTTGATGCGGAAACGCTCGACCACGGCCGTCCGTCCCGTCGGACGCGGCTCCCAGTCCTAACTTCCTCTGCGTAACGGACCAGCCTCTAAAAAAAAGAAAAATTCCTCACTCGGATTGTGATGTCCTCCTCAACTGCTCCAAGCCCCTCATCGCACCGCGCCTCCGGCCAACCCCGCCACTGCAAGGTTCCACAGCAGGGAGCTCTCTCTTCTCTGCTCCCTCCCCAGCATGAAGCGCCTACTCTGTCGTCTCTCCCGTGTGGCCGGTCTTTCCCGCGAGGCACCAGGCCCCTTCCCACGCTGCCAAGACGCCCGCGCCGCACCACCATCTAACGCCACGCCCCCATCCACCTCGCCTGTCACGAAGGGGAGGCAGGGGAGGCCTACGCCTACTCCTGTGCCCCCATCCACCTCACATCGTCGGTAGGAAGGGGAGCCCTGCGTCACCTAAGGATGGCAGCGGATCAGGTTCGGGGCGAATATCCGCGGGTTTCGGGTCCGCGGGTTTCGATTTCGATTCTCAGTTTTCGCCCACGGATTTGTAGGTTCGAATGTCCGAAATACTGTGGGTTTGGGGCGGATTCTTCAATTCACCCGTGGAGCTCCATCGGGGCCCCGAAACTTTCGGCCCACTAGAAGCCCAACTACCAACCCTAACTATATAAGCTCAGGCTCGAAATCCATCGACCTCAACCTCATCATCCGCTTGCGCACCCAGCGCAGTCAAGACCGTGCACGGCGCCCACACCTACCCGACGCCCCGAGCCCTCGACGGGCGACCTCGCCGACCTCGGCGCCTCACCAGTCCGCGACCTTACCGGCTTCCTCTCTCTCCCTCGTCCCCACGGTGGATCCGGCACGTAGACCCCGACGGTGGGCACATGGCGGACTCTACCGACGGCGAGGAGCTGCAACGGCGGCAGGCGCATGAGCAGGCTCTACCGGCAGCGGTGGACCGACACATGGAGCTATGGCGGCGGGCGTGCCCTCTCTCCCTACGGCAGCGGCGAATCTGCCCCCTCTCTCCTGGCGGTGGCGCGGCAGCGGGCGCTCGACTCGACGACGGCGGCTCGCCCTCTCTCAGTCTCTCTCTCTCGGTCACGGACACGGAGTGCCCCCATCAGCGCTCGGCGGGTTTCGGATTATCCGACGGGTTTCGAGGATCCGTGGGTTTCGGTTTTGGGGATGGATTTTCACCCGAATGGTGTTCAGGGCGGTTTCGGGTTTTAGGTTCGGGTTTCGATTTTGGGTGCCCAGACACTCCACCCAATCCGAACCCGCCCCATTGCCATTCTTAGCGTCACCGTAGTTCCCCACCAGGTAGGCCATGGCCGCCAGCAATGCTGTGTTTTTAAGCGTTTTTCAGACGTTTTTAGACATGTTGCAAGCCTAGGTTTCAAGTGTTTCGGTTGTTTCAGATGTATGTTTCAAGTGTTTCATACGGATTGCAAAAGTAGATCAGAATGTTGCACATGTTTTAATGACTATACACGTATGTTTCAAGTGTATGTTCTAATTGTTTCATCTATTCCAGACAAATGTTGCAAAATGTTTTATCTAGATGTTGCAAAAGTAGATCTGGATGTTGCATATACATGCATGTTGCAAGCGTATGTTTCAAGTGTTTTTAGGTGTTTCATACGTATCTTTGCAAGTGTTTCATCTGAATGTTGCATATGTTCGCAATAGTATTCAAATGTTTTTCAGACGTTTTCGAAAGTATTTCATCTGTCTTCTTTTGTATGTTGTAATTATTGCATCTGGATGTTTCAAAAGTAGATCGGGGTGTTGTACATGATATACGCGTGGGACCGGGGGCGACGTGGGCCCACTGCTGGTGCGCTCGCTCACGAGCCTAACATGCTAGGCGTTCGCTCGCTCCATGTGCGGGCAGCGTCCGGGCACTAGCAAGTCCTATTTTAATGGCATGTTTGTGCGGTCGGGATAGCTCATGCCTGTGGGTATCGGCTGGTGGTCAATTTTTCTTTTTCTTTGCAGGTCCGGGTTTTCTAGGCCAGTAGACATGCATGTACGTACCGACTAATGGTTTATTATGCCCCTCGTAATTATTTTGCCAACTAGGGTAAAAATGTATTTACATTTACCGTCGCCCTGTAATCTTGCCGACTGATGACAGCCTGGAGTGGAGTACGTATTTTCTAAATCGACCGTCTGTCGGTGCTGACTGACTTTTAGCGATTCCGGCCAGGTCCTACAGCGAGTAGCGACCCTTTTGTCGTCATCGATCGAGTGATGGATTCGAAGAATGGAAAGAACACTTGCCAGCACGTTTCATTTGTGTGCATCCGCGCGCTCGCAGCACGCAGCACGCAGCACGTTGTCTGTCGTAGAAAAAGAGTCTGGTCAAACCGAATTAAACGATGGAGTGGCGCGACGACCGTGCATGCACATGCACATGCATGTTGTGGTGGTTGGCGCACGAATTCCGGCTCCTGCGGCGACGAGTCCGACTGCATGCCCCTTGCTCTCAGTTTTTGGTCAGTCATCCATGCACGTCCACAGGCCAAGATACTCTTGCAACTATGCAATACAAGCACGTCGCTCCCACACCGTCTGCACCGACACTTAGGATGAAAACAAACAAACGGATCAGTCGGGACAAGCACTCTTCCATTTTTCACTTTTATTTATATTTTTTTTACAAAATGAAATCAAAATCAGAAAACCGAAAACAAGAACAAATAATAAATGCTCAGTGTGTGGGGACGTGGCCAGCGTGGTTGGTGCCTTTGTTGGCTACGCTCGTGCTAGTACTTGGCTACGAGTGTGGAAGCGGTGGCAGAGGGGATAAGCTTGCTGAATACAGAAAACTCCTCATATGTATCAAGTGAATAGATCATTCCAAAATACTAAGGTTACATATTAGTACGATAATATATTATCATGTGGTTGATATAAAATGGAGCAACTAAATTTATGTCGAACGAAGAGGATGGGTAAATTGGTTTAGTGATGTCTGTTAGACAAAATATTGAAATATAGTCAATAATTATGTGAAAGAGATTAAATTTATGGACAATGACATTGCCAGAATTTGAGTTTTTTTATGAGAAAAACATGTACCCCTCCGGGTTGGTAAAAGAAGTCGTCTTGGACAGTGACACAGTCTTCGAAGCACAAGTTTGACTTCTTATTTTTATAAATAATGTTTATTGGGAAGTGATATATGTATACTTTTATGAAAATACTTTTCAAGACAAATATATTCATTATTTTCACATTTTTATAAAAAATGTTTATTGGGAAGTGATATATGTATATTTTAATTTTATGAAAGTACTTTTCAAGACAAATATATTCATGTACTTACAATAAATTTAAATTGTTGCGGGAGTGATGATTGGTTGTTGCGTCAGCCTAGTCAAAACTCTGGCAGAAGATGCTGTGCTAGCGCAGACGTTTGATGCCCATGGCTGAGAGAGACGCGCTTTGCTCAAGAAATCTGCGCCCCCCCCGTGCCTATGTCGGACGATCCGCTTTCCGCCCAGGAGCTTCCACGGGTGGCGGCGAGGTCGAGGTCCCCGCTAGGAGGCAAGGTCACATTGCAATATTGAATATCTTTGATATACTTTTGGAACATTCAGTCGCAACATAATGTCGTCCCTGAAACACTTGCTCTCAAACACTTGCAAAACACGTCTTGAAAAATGCATTGCAAAACATATGTAACATCCTCCAGATAGACGAGGTTACGAACGCCGAAAAAAATAGATGAAATATTTGGAACAAACACTTGAAACATACGTGTATAGCCATTGCAACATGTGCAACTTCACGATCTACTTTTGTAGCATCAAGATAAAATACTTGCAACATCTAGATGAAACATCCGAAACACAAGCTTGCAACATGCACTGTGCAATGTCACCTTGCTGCTTGGATGAGGTACCGAGCGAGGTCTGAAGGAGAGCGCCACGACGGCCGGAGGACGCCGAGGTCGAGGTCCCCGCTAGGGAGGTCCGCGTTGATGCGGAAGTCGTCGTTGCGCGCCGCCGAAGACGTCCGAGTCGTCGACCACACCGGCGTCGACGAGGTTATGTAGGGAGGAGGGGCGGCGGGTGGAGCGGGCGGCGTCGACGGGCAGTGGGGGTGGGCGTGGACGGCGAGCGGCAGCGTAGTGAAGCGGAGGGGACGATGTGGTGAAGCGAATGGAGATTTTTGTCGATGAGGATTCTGTTGTGGGGTAGAGATGGATGATGAGAGCGAGCGTAAAGCACCGATTGCCTATTGGTGCATCATTGCCTATTGCACACGTGAACAAGGCGTCGGATGCATACGGATGGACGCTATAATGGCCCAGAGAACATGGGCGAAAATTTTAGGATGCATATGCTCGGATGGACGATATAATCATCCGCAGAAGATGTATGAAAATTTTTAGGTAGAACTTTTCAAATATTACGGGCTCAATGGAACAGCGTGTGAATTCTGTATCAACCATATCAATCTAGATCACCCGTCCGTCAGCCATATCAATCTAGACCTATTCATTGCATATAGTTGGATGACTTCCCGACGTTACATCTGTTTTCTAAATAACATCAAGGAATATAACATGGGATGGTAGAAATTTACTAGGCAACATGTATTTATCAATTTTACATGAGGTGGGTCAGAATTTACTAGGTGACATGTATTTACATGAGGTGGGCAGTATAAAAAGATAGATAGATAGATATAGTATAGATAGATATAGATATAAAGATTATATATGTATATATAGATTTATTTACCGCACTATAAACACGGTTTTTAACCCCATTTCCAAAATCCCAAAGAACCGGTAACGCCAGTTAAATACGACTGCCACGCGGGCAACCCACCCGCCCCAGGCGGTATCCCACCCGTTGGCGTTCAAATATTGCCCAAGCAGCAGGCGAGTCAGCGTTACGGACGGCCCCGATGCGTCCGTTCCTCCCGGTGACCATCTCCCGCCGTCCATCCTGACTCCCCATCCCCTCCCACCCACAACACGTCAAGCAAGCAAAGCAAGCGGCACGAGGGCTGCAACTGGAAGCATCCATTCCACTCCATCTCAATCGCCGCCTCCGCCTCCCCCAAATTTGAAACCTCCGAGGCGGACGCGAGGCGAAGGCGTCGTCGCGTCGGTGGTCGAGACGGCCGACCGGGCAACCGCGCCGCCGCCTCCCACTCCGTCGGCTCTCGCCGCGCGCCGCGGGGGTTGCACTTGGGCCCGCGCGCTCCGGGCGCGGGGTTGGATGCGGCTCCGGCTTCGGCCGACGGAGGTGCTCGCTGGCCACGCCGGGACGGTGGGCGAGGTGAGGTGAGATCCCCCATCTCACAGCGTTTCCGTTTATCGCTCTCGGTAGGATGAAGGATGATCTGGGGTTGGTTCCTTTTGCTCCGAAGAGGGAGGGAGGAGGATCGTGAATTCGTCGATGGCTTGCTCATCGGCGCTGCCGCTGAACGTGGGGTGGGTCGACGGGATCGCGGATTTGCGGGATCTCAAGGGAGATCCCGCAAATATGATGGTAGCCTTAAGTTTTAAGAGAGGGATCTTGAGGTAGCATGCATATCTCAGGGAGGGAAAGGGATGGCTGGGTGGGTGGGTGGGTACCGTGTTGTTGAAATGCGGGATTAGGTTCATGATGCCTGAGGTGCTGGCTTTTGATTTTTCTTGTCAATCTAGGGATTATTTGGCTTCTGTTGTTATGTATGTGATAATCCACAATATGATGGTAAAATTATTTCGTGTGCAAATGCAACGTTCTTGTAGTAATCATGCCGAGTGATAAAGCAAAAGCTCCAAAGAAGGGTGGAGAGGATCCTGGAATCCCGCCAGCTCCTTGTGAAGGGGTAATTAGCCATGAGCCACAGAGACAACGGTCACTCAACGGGTACGCCTCATAGTTTTGTAAAGATAGATATAAATAAGCACTCACCGTATGTTGTACTGAATTTTTCTTCTGGTTGTCTGCCCTTCACCTTCATTCAGGAGGACCACTGGTCCGACCCGGCGTTCGACCAAAGGAAATTGGACACCCGAAGAGGTATGCCAAACAAACATTAATGCTGCTTGTACACATTCTTTTTGGTTGGTTTATTTACTGAATGTCTAGTATGGTGCATGTTTGCTATTTAAATGTAGGATGCTATATTGTCCCGCGCCGTTCAGACATACCAAGGGAAAAACTGGAAAAAGATAGGTACTATTTATGGATCGATGCTATATGTAGAAGATGAAGCAGTATATTTGTTCTACTCACTTTCATATCAACTCTGTCATGCCTTGTGTTTCATCATTTCTGCTTCTATTGAGCTTCTGTTCCAGTTTTGGAATTCTGTATGTGCAAACAGAAATGACTGTAAATCTATGCTCGGTACTCTCTTTACCTTGCAACGAGGCAACATCTTCCAAGTTGCGTCTTCTTCAAAACTCACTTCTAGATGTTCTTGCAAAAAGAGAGCATTTCTTTGTTGCATTAAATTATGCCTTCGTTTTTCCACTTCTGTCAATAAGAAACTCTCTCTGCCTCTTGCCTTAAGTCCAAGCCTTGACAAAATGCCTTCTACTTTTGCAGCGGAATGTTTTCCAGAGAGAACCGATGTACAATGTTTGCACAGGTGGCAAAAGGTTCTAAATCCTGAATTGGTTAAAGGGCCATGGTCCAAAGAAGTAAGCATCCAATTGGATTTTCTATTTTGTTTTTATTTCTTATTAACATTGACGAAGAATTAGCCTACCCCAACTTGCTTGGGATAAAATGACTTCGTCTTTGTTGATTAGGCATCTTATGATCACTTATTCAACACAAGATATTAATATCAACCTGTTCTCTTTCTGTTTATAGGAAGACGAAATCATAGTTCAGATGGTAAACAAATATGGGCCAAAGAAATGGTCGGCCATTGCTCAAGCTTTGCCTGGACGCATAGGAAAACAATGCCGGGAACGGTATGCTGCAGCAAGTTTCTTGTTTACTTCAAGTTTCATCGAAGAAAAGTTATTTTTCTCCTTTGCAACCGTAGTCTATACTTCGTGTTCACTAAAGAAATGGCAAACGTTAGCTCATCAGTGTTGCTTTGACCTCTGGTGCTTTTTTCACAGGATTATTGGCACTAGCTGTTTTGCAAGCCAATAACAGCAGTGCCACAGTAGAAGCATTACTAAATATTAACCTTTTAAACTGTGTAAAAATGCAATCTTATTTAACCATCTCATGTCTTGTTAACACACTGAGCTCTAGGCATCATAAAGTATGCCTTTGTAAATTCACTCAATTATGTGCACTATAAATATGTATCTGCATACCTCAGTTGATGCTGATAACTGTAGTTGCTGTTTCTCTAACTTTGGACTATCTTATCTGATGCAGGTGGCACAATCATCTTAACCCAGCCATAAACAAGGAGGCATGGACACAAGAAGAGGAGATTACTCTTATTCATGCTCATCGGATGTATGGAAATAAATGGGCTGAACTGACGAAATTTTTACCTGGAAGGTAATTATATGTTTTCCTTAATATCCACCGGTAAAGCTTTACATATGATTGTAAAGCTATACCTATTTTCAGGAACAATTTTACCTCTGATAAATGTCATACTGTGCAGTGGCAATTTGGAAACCAATATGTGTTAGTTAAAACTGGAAACCAACATGTATTCTTCTGTATCAAGTAATAGTGGTGAACTTTTGCAGTGAGCAAAGAGGACACACTATTATCTGCTTATGCTTTACTGCCAATTGATAACACAAAGGTGTTCTTAGTTTACAATCAAATCTAGTTGAGCTACATGTTACTATTGCATGTTAGTCGCTGAATTCTTCCTCTTGGTAGTAGCAGAATTCTTACTCTCATCGAGAGAGGATGACACTAGGAGTTGGGGCAATTTTTTGGTTTATTTCTCACACAATGCCATACCAACCCGAGGGGTTGGGGATACATATTTATAGGCTGCTAGTCAGCCAAGCATATGCCAAGATGCTAGTCTAAGATGCTAGTCTAAGATGTTGTCCTAGATGCTAAGATGCTATCCTCTAGATGCTAGTCTAAGATGCTGTCCTCTAGTCTAAGATGCTGTCCTAAAAACAGACCATGCACCCACAAAGACCATGTGACCAGCACAGCCCCACAAAGACCAGTACATGAGACTTATCCCATCATTGCATAAATCACTCTTTTTTTTAGGGAAAAATCAATCTTGTTGTTAGTCAACGGGCTACTTTAGATTACCAAAATCATTGAATTTGTAACTTCTATTTCCCCTACAGGACGGATAATGCAATTAAAAATCACTGGAACAGTTCAGTAAAGAAAAAGGTTGATTCGTACATATCTTCTGGCTTACTTTCACAAGTCCCATGCCCTCTGATTGAATATCCTGCACAATGCGACTCTTCATCGGCTATGGACCAACAAAACAACGGAGATAGTGGTTGCAATGCTCAGAACACTAGCATGGCCTTGAGCTCTGATTTACAAGTAAATGTGGATGCCAACAAGAGAGAAGCACAAGACTCTCACTCGTCCTTGTGTCAAGGGGCATGCTACCCTTCCACAGAGGCTGTAGGATCTGTTTTGCCTGATGAGAACCACCATATTCCTTCATCTTTTTCTCAAAGAATGGACCTGCAAATGGATATGGATGAAGGATCAGGAAATTCTATGTTTGCAGACGATCAAACTCTTTGTAGCACATCAAATCAAGAAAAGTCTATGGTGCCATTTGTTGTTGCACAGGAAATGCCTGTCTCTGTGCTATCAAGTGTTTCTAGCGCTGAGCAGAAACTGCACTTAATCTCTGATGCTGAAAGTTTGAAATCCGAACTTTGGAAAGATGTTTCTTTGCAAACTCTTATTTCAGGATATACAGTTGATCCTGATGCTTCTTCAAGATTAAATCACCCAGATTCTTCTAAAATGGACACCAATTTTTTGACACAGGCCTACCCATTACACACATCAATTCCGTCCAGTGTGATGGAAACTGTGTATGAACCGATGCCGTTGGAGACAATCTCTCCCTCTTTTATATGTTCAGATGGTTTGTCTGTCGCACCCGAAAATAGATCTGAGCCAAGAGAAATGCCAGACTGTGAAGCAGAGATGGTCACATGCTCGAACAATTCTTTTGGTGATGCCGATCAATCTGCTAAACCTGGCAGCAGTGATGACAGGCCAGAGGCTTTCACAATGACTGAGAGCATTACAAACTGCGGGGGTCAACAGTCGACAGATGCCGAAGAACCTGTGGCCACTACAGCAAAAGAACAGTTATCGAAAGACATTGAGACTGTTCCAGATGAAAAGAAGGGTGAGGGAGCTCTATTCTATGAACCTCCTCGATTCCCTGGTTTGGATGTCCCATTTATCAGTTGTGATCTTGTAACTTCTGCTGATCTGCAAGAATTTAGTCCCCTTGGGATTAGGCAGTGGATGCGGTCGACCATGAATGTCCCCACTCCTTTAAGATTATGGGGCTCTCCAACACATGATGAAAGCCCAGATTTGCTAAAGAGTGCTGCTGAAAGCTTCCCATGCACACCATCAATAATGAAGAAAAGACTGAGAGGTCTATTGTCCCCTACTCCAGATAAAAGAATTGAGAAGAAATCTGGGATTGCAAAGGGGGTGACAGATATCTCCTATATGATCACGGCCACATGTTCCATGAATGCAACCAATGATGGAGACATTGTTACTGAATCAGTTGTGTGTGCTGAGCAACCTTCTTTTAAACATCTAGACAAGAAACTTGAGTTCTCTAATATTTACAAGGAAAACTCTGATGGAGCATCTGAACAGGACAAAGATCCACAAAATGCAGGGAACAAACGACTCGTGGAGGAGCAACGTTCCTCACCAAATGTTGCAAATCCTAACACAGTGCAAGACAATATAGTAAGTACATTTAAAGACATTATTTGGTGATACTTAGCCAGTTGGTAGTAACAATGCTCCTATAAAAGAAAATAGAGTCTTACATAGATTGGTAGTAGCCATATTTTCTGAGTCGTACATAGATTGGGGCCTCCAGAAATGCATCTTGATGACATGCCAACTGGCTAAGTACTTTTTCGACTTGATTTCTTCTCACCGGTATTTTTTTAATGCAGCAACCTGTACGGATTCTTGTTGAGCACAGCAGCAATAACCTTATTGCCGCTGATCATGGTGAAAGCCATCTTGTAAGGAAGTAATTAGTTCAAAATCAAAGCCTACGGAACTACTTGTTGAAAAATCATCACCATGTATCAATGCGGATTATGAATATGTGAACTTGTAAGATACTGATTTCACTAGTGTTCTTTGTTTGAATTATCTGTTCCTTTTGTTAGTTAATCAGTTCAGGCTTCAGTGTATATGAAACTAAGCTGTGGCAGGTTCTTTTTGTCAATATTTCTTCTGAATTGCTGCTTTTGCTAGATTGGCTGATACCCCAGGTGGTGTCAAAAGAGGACTCGAATCCCCATCTGCATGGAAGTCTCCTTGGTATATCGATATGCACATGCACTTTCAGGTAAATTCATTCCTTTTCGTTCATATTCTTTTTTATTTTCTTGCAGCCATTGTCTCATAAATAGATAAACCTTTTGCAGTCAGCTTAACTCTAGAGTTTGATTGGATATGGGAATTCGATCCATATCTCTAGGTTTAGTTCAAACTTTAAGTAAATCCAAAAAGTTCCTATGTATCTTAGTTTTGAACTGTGCAAGAGAAGCATCTTTTGTGATTAGCGATATATGCAGCGGATGCAAGCTATGCTAGCTAGTGCAAAGCTGCTGTTTTTCCGAGCAAATGTTTTGTTTTGGTTAACATCTTTATTTGTGTCCATATGCTCCTTCCAGGGTTTTGTATAATTAGCCCCTCAACTTTGATTCACGCCCGCCACTGCAGACTGTTTTTTAGAATTTGTGTCCATATGCTCTTCCAGGGTTTTGTCAGCCCAGCAGAGAAGTGAAGCGTTTTAGTGAAGCATTTACAGCACAGTGCTGCTGCTGCAGTGGAGGCCTGTGAGGTGCTAGCAAGTGGCAACAGGACTTCTGATAAGGAAAACAAGGATAATACGGATGGCAAGGAGCCAGTGACAAGAAAATCACAGACTAAAATCATGGTGCGTAGCATCAACTGGTTATAGTTTAGTAATTTGACTAGCATGAAACAATCTCTCTTGGAAACCATAGTTTACTGTTTATCTGTCTGAATTATCACAAATGTGGATATAGCAATTTCAGGACATAGTGTGGGGAGCTGATTGCAACTTAGTATGGTATTGTTTTGTCTTTAAAGATCAAGCATTCTAATTCCAGCTAATATTGCAGGCCGAGGCGCGAGTCCTGGATTTCGACGAATCTTCCACACCTGCAAGAACAACAGATAAGAAATTTGGCAGCTGTCTCGGGAGATCTGTTAGCTCACCCATTCTTCCCTCCCCCAACCTGAGAAGTTTCCGATAGGTAGAATTTTGAGAGATACACCAGATATGGTATAAATTATACATTAGTCGTATGTACATGTATATGTTCCTAGAGATCATTGTTCTTTCGTTACTCTGTACTGTTTACCATTATGTCAGCGCACAGTCTCAGCCCAGAAACTAGCTTCCAAAAGACAGCAGTATCATTGAACTGTTGAAACTTCTATCCAGTGCAGAGAGCTCCTGCTCTATACGAGGTATAGGAAAAGGTGTCTTTGGTACATGAAACATGGTATGGTGACGCGGTCTCTGAAGTCCAGCGCACAGACCAGTCCGATAATGCCCTCGCGATTTTCGTGTTCATACATTTAGCATTCAGCCATTCCGATAATGCCCTCGCGATTTTCGTGTTCATACATTTAGCATTCAGCCATTTAACTTTGTTTTGGCTGTTCTTGATTGATGCGTTCTTTGGTTCGTGAAGAAGTATTGACAATTTGGTGTGAGAGAAAAATAGCTAGCAGCTTTCCCAGCTGCCGAACAGGCTGTTGATTGATGCTTGTAGCTTCTTGTGACAATAGCTAGCAGTTTTAGAGATAATTAGGCCTGTTCATGGCCACCCGACCCAAAGTTTGATCAGGTGAGACAGTCGAGTCTTGGCTTTCACAAGATTTATGTTGAAATTGAAAATGTTTCACATTTCATCACGAGAAAAAAAATTGGCAAGAGTTTTGGGTAGACGAAAGTCTTGTGCAGACGAGAGACGCATCTAAATCCCCATAGGTACAAATTTGTTCAGCATGGCACCGATCCTTGTTAGCTAGGACATCTGGCACAATTCAATTTGCACGCCACTGCAAGATATGAGATCATTTAGGCACCTGGGCAACCCAAATAAGTATCACGAATCAGCTAATGGCCTCAACGGGCTTTCAAAGTCGACTTCAGCAAAAAGAAAAAAAAAAAACAATGGGTGTTCAACTAAGACGCATGGAGTACAAAAGGCACAAACATAACTTGCTAATGACATCCAACATAAACACCTCTTCCTATATTAGCAAAAAGGAAGCAGTGTCATTTCTCTCCATGATTGCTATCAGGTTCAGTCAAGCTGAACTTTCTCCAGTTCACCAATCATTTCCTCGAACTGCCGCAAAGGGGAAACAAGTCAGATTGGACAGCGGCAACAAAGAAAATATTCAAAAGGGAATGGTCTCCTACAGGAGGTAATCTGACAGAAACTGGGATGTGTGAATACCTTCAAAATTTGTCTCAAAAAGTAATCACCATGACGCTTAGTAGGTTTGGACTCCACAACATGAATAACATCCTGCATAATTGCACATCGTAATATGTAAAAGTCTAAAGTAGCAAGTATTACAATTAGATAGAGCAAGAACAAGCTGCAGACATAGCAAAGTGGCATTCAAATGCATCTAGCTCACAGAAGCTCAATGCACTAGCTCAACTAATTAGTTATTTATGGCGATTAATCCCAAAGACTACAATTTAAACAGCAAAAGAGGCTAAAATCCTCAAGAGAAAATATGCACACATATTAACATAAGTTTTCAAAGTGCATACTGAAAAGTGATGTGAGCAAAGGATAAGCAAGCAGCATTACCTCAACAATGTAGAAGTCAAAGTCTGCACTCGATACTATCTTCCCGTCACTGTCAACTGCATGCATTTTGTGCTTGTATGTCATCAGGATTGACCTGTCCAAGTATTTGAGCTAATTTATCATACACAAAACCACCAAAGGAATCAACAACAGAAGTGTAAATTACATTGTACAAACCTTAGTGTTGCTTCATCCATTTCCATATATTGGGCAAGTTTGCTAATGGTTATTGTTGAATACAGCTTCAGATAACTCCGGATCCCAGAAAGCAACTGCTGCTGTTTTACTTCATAGAGAAACAGCTTCAACTGAAGACGGTATGCATCCTGTTGCAGCAACCACAAAACCTCTTAGAACCTTGTGGTAGGCTAGAGGCTATAGATGAAGGGAAGAACATAAAAGTAGTAATAGTATTATAGTAACAGCAATAGTGAAGGGGCATGCATCCTGTAAAAGAAGAGTACAATATAATATAACAATTGCAGTAGGCCATGAGCTAAAGTAAAAAATTTACTGTATGGCAATGAACCAGAAAGACCCTATAAAACAAAAATATACTGATTTGGCAAACGTACAGCAACATTATGAGGCAAAATTACCTGGTTATAGTTTGTTAGCGGCTGGTCCAGAACTGGAGGTGATGGTGTAATGAACTTGGGGCAAGCATATGAAAATAGCTCATCATAAGCAGCATATGCTTCATCATCATACCTCTGCATCTTTGTCATCTTGTCATTATACTTTTCTTTCAGCTGGGTGCTAACATTTTCATCAATGAGCTTGTTCTGTGGGCACAAAGATAGGCAAATTGCCAACAATGCATACATCTGCTCATTTTTCTTCAGTATCTGATCATACTGAGGGGATTTCTGATGGTACTGCTTGTACTTGAGGATATACAGAAGAATCTTGTTGAATTCACGAGTGGCCTCAACATACCTAGATTTATCACCCCCAAAAAAACATGCATATATGAGGAAAAAGAATTAACATCTTGGGTAACTTCATGGCAGAGCAGATCTAAAACAAGTGCAGATGTTGGAATTCCAACCCAAGAAAGCTGTATAAATATACTGGTTCAAATGTCTAGCTGCCTAGATGGACAATTGTAACTATGGTCGTAGATAAAGCTTTTGGCATTGCTTAGGTAGTAAGGGAGATGAACTAAATTAGCTGATGATGTTATTGCTGTGAGTACCAGAATGTAATATAAAAGGGCGTACCCAGTGCAGAGAGCTCCCGCTCTGTGCGGGGTCTGGGGACGGATGTCAGTGGCAAGCCTTACCCTCGCCTGTGCAATGCGAGGAGACCGCGACTCGAACCCGGGACCTTCCGGTCATAGGCGGTAAGACTCTACCGCTTGCACCAGGCTGTAATATAATGCTTCAAAAAAGCGTTGCAACCTTATGATATGTAAAACCAATCCCTGTAAATTAGGGTGTATGATGCATAGAAAATGAATTTGGTAAGGCTCATCTGCCGGGAGGAGTGAATATTTCAGCAAAAAAAAAAGTTCATGACCAACGTCTAAGTCATTCCACAGACATCTTCAATAAGTTTGTAAGAACATATATCCAAAATTAGTCAGTGGTCAACATACTAGGAGTTTCATCAAATGCACTAACGGTAGCAAAGCTATATGTGCCAAAACTCAATGCACTAAGTTCCAAACCTATGTACGCCGCCAAGCATAGTGATCAGAAAAGTAGGTTTGCCACACCTGCGCATCATAAGGTTGGCGAAGCCATAGTGGTAGATGGTGGAGATGTGGCTCCCGATGACAATGGTGTAGACCCCTTGCTGGTTGAGGTCGATGGGAGCGAGGCACTTGAGGCCAGTGTGGTAATCCCCGAGGAGGCAGTGTATCCTGAGGAGGCCGATCATGCTGTAGTAGCCGAGCACCTTGAGCACGTTGCTGCCGCCCTCGTAGTCGTAGCCATCGGTGGCGGTGAACTGCTCCAGGCCCTCCTTCTCCCTCTCGAGGATCTGCGTGATCATGGACTTCTCGACCAGCGCCTGCAGGTAGTTGAGGACCCCGTACACGTTCCACGCCTGCACGTATGTTTGATTTGGGGAGAGCAGTCATTCACTGACACTTCTTGGGACTTTGTTGTTGTTGGGGCCAAGCAACTGGTATAAGAAAATAAAAGAAACATAATATAATTCCAAAGTAGCAACCTTGTCGAACTGCTTGAGCTGGTTGAGCTCGTCCTCCGTCTTGGTCTTGAGCTTGGCGCGGTACTGGCAGAAGCTCTGGAACTGGTAGACGAACTCGTCGACCATGTCCCAGAGCCACTGGTTGGGCAGCTGCATGTTGACGACGCCGTGGAGGACGACGCTGAAGAGGTCGCAGTAGTTGGTCCAGGACTCGGCGCGGTGCGCGGCGGTGAGCGGGGAGAGGCGGGCGTGGGCGTGGCGGTACCAGAGCTCGCGGTAGAGGAGGAGGAAGACGTGGTCGCCGTCGCAGTAGGGGGCGACGGCCTCCGCGGAGGGCCAGGGCACGTCGCGGAAGAGGCGGTCGGAGAGGCGCTGGAAGCCGCCCTCGTACATCTGGTGGATCTCGTACACGTTCTTGTCCCGGATGTGGCGGTACAGGTGCACCACGAACGTCTTGACGGAGTCCGGCACGTAGTTAGGGTCGTACGCGTCCGCCGCCTCGCGGTCGTAGGGGGCGGCCGCCATGGTGGGAGGCGAGGGGAGGGGTTAGGGTTCGGGGTGCGGCGGCGCGGTGTGGGACGGAGGAGGACGAGACGGGGGTTTGCTTTGCTGGCTTTGTCTGTAAGAGAGAGATGGGGGTTTTGCGGGCTGTTTGCTACGTGGGCCCTAGGGTGAGGAGGCGGAGTGGGCCGTGGTGAGGCTTGCAGGCATGGGCCGGCCCGCGTGGAGTTCCCGTTGCGTTTTGGTGGGCTGGGTTTGGGTTGGCGCGAGGGAAGTGAGGGCCGGGCGGCTGCCGGGTCGCCGTCGCGGCGTCGTCCCTCCCACGAGCACCGGCGTCCGGTTCAGATTCGGTGACACGCACGACACGGACGAAAACCCCACTGGAAAGAGAGGATTCCTCCGCCGCGTCCGCGCTGGACTGGACAGCTCACGCACGCCGCTGCTTTCGCAGCCAGCCAGCCAGATCCGTCGGTTCCAACGGAACATTTCTTCCATCCACGCCCGCCACCGCGCACCGGCATTCCCATCTCCATCTCCATCTCCATCTCTATCTCCGATCCGCTGCAGCCGCAGGCACGTTCTCCTTCTCCATCTCTCCGGCCGCCCGGCCCGGCGCGCGGCAGCCAGCGTCAGCGAGCGGGCCACTGTGTGTGCGTGCAGCTACCTAATTTTCGCTGCACAAAACCAGGGAGGCTGGGGGCAGAAAAGGTAGGGGAAAAAAGGGAGAGACAGAGGTGCGCGGCCAACCTGCGTGGTGCGGGTGGTTTCGAGCACGGGCGAGCGCTCGCTGCCGATCCCAATCCGGCCAGCAGCGGCCGCCCCGCCCGCGGGGCCTCCCTCCGGCCGTTCCCCCCGACCGCCGGCCCGCCGGCACCCCACCCGCCATGGCGGGCTCCATGGTGGACCGCGCCACCAGCGACCATCTCATCGGCCCGGACTGGGCTAAGAACATGGAGATCTGCGAGATCTGCAACCGCGACCCCGGGTACGGACCCCCTCTTCCCCTGCCCTGATCCGTCCCAGATTCGGGCTGCTCCGCCACCGGATTCCCTACCCCCTCCCGCGAGATTCCATGCTTACCGCCGATAGAGGTCGTCTCGTCTCGATCGCTCCTGCGATCAAATGTGGTTTTGTGCCGTGGAGCCGTGTGATTCCCGACGCGCTCGGCCTTCTCCGAGTTAGGTTCCAGCTAGAGGCGCTCTAGGCTGCTGGAATTCTGAACTATCCGCCACGGGTGTCTCTGCCAGGATCATCATTTCTGACTCTGCAATTTATCTGCCTTGCTCCGTTTGCATTCTCATGTCTTCTGGGTAAAAAAATAACTGTTAGTAGTCTCCGATCGTACAGTACAGGGGGCTTCATTCGCCCATCATTAATCATCATTGGGCAATCCCTGGTATGGCCATTAGTGCTCCATGCTCCATTTGTTGATTAGGTCATAATTGGGCAATCCCTGGTTTGGCCAGTACAGGGTGCTGTAACCTTTTTTTCCAGATCAATCACAGCTTGCTGCATGTATGAGGGAAAATATCCACAAATGATTTTACAAATGGCAAAAAAAAAAAAAATCAGCAGTGAGCTAGACCAGTGGGGATACTGGGAAGATACTGTGATCTGTCTCCATATTTTCAATCTAAATATTTTGATTCAACTTATGACAATACATTTGAGCTTCTGATTCTGCTGGCAATTGAAACTAATGAATGTACTTTGTTTTTATTTGATTCATTGCCAAGAATTGGGACTCAAATTGTATAGGCATATAGCTTGCACTGGTTCCTCATGTTCATTTCATTTCCCCTGAACAGAAGCCCATTTAATTTGCTTTGCTCTGCTGTCGTTCGGTTATTGGTTATTGATTGTCCATATCCATGCTTGTAACAGGCAATCGAAAGATGTTGTCAAGGCACTGAAGAAACGGATTGCCCACAAGAATCCAAAAGTTCAACTTCTTGCACTAACTGTAAGTCTTATCTGCGACTTGTCATTTGCTTTTATGTCTTAAAGTGTGGTAGGGTATTGGTAACTGTCGAAGACTTTTTTGTTGTTTTGTATCGTGCTTCCACAAAATCGAACACCTGATCCTCTGGTACTGGTAACTGTCGAATATTTTTTTTGTCCTTTTGTATCCTGCTTCCACAAATCAAACACCTGATCCTCTGCTAAGTTATGTGTTGCATTTTTCTTCTATGTTCAGCCATGTTCCAATTTATGTCCCCGTCGTTTGTCTTATGTTTCATTGCATATGCAATTACTCATGCAATCATACCCATGCATCCTGTGATGCTATCAGCATAACTGAGCATAGTGAAGATCTTGCAGACTGGTTTTTACTATTTAGTCTATTCTTCAGACTCTGATAAATTTAACTTGCACATTTTGTTTCCTTGTTAAAACCACCAAAGAAACACTAACACCCAATAAATTTTGAATTGTCGAAGCTCAATACCTCTGTTTATCTTTTTTTTTATGTTTGTAGAGGTCCAGGATATGTATATGGTGCTGAACGTGTAGTGAATAATTTTTTTATAATAATTTTTCAAATATTTAGCTATTACAAAAATATTAGCTTTGTCTTGCTGATGATATCTCTCTATTTCAGCTGTTGGAAACTGTTATAAAAAACTGTGGGGATATACTTCACATGCATGTCGCAGAGAGAGATATATTGCATGAGATGGTGAAGATAGTGAAAAAAAAGGTTCAATATGCTTCATGCTTGCAAAACTGTAGTTCTTATTCTAATGAACTGCTGGTTTCTGATGTCGTTTTGTTTTCATGTTACAGTCTGATCCTCGTGTTAAAGAGAAGGTATTAGTGCTGATAGATACATGGCAAGAAGCATTTGGGGGACCACGTGCAAGATATCCACAATACTATGCAGCATATCATGAGTTGGTGGTATAATTTTGAAGCTCAACTCAGTTTATTGCTTCAACATTTTCAATTAGCTCATTTGGTTTGTGGTGTATTTGACATGATTATGATCTTATATTTCTGCCCGGCAGCGTGCCGGAGCTGAATTCCCCAAGAGACTCGAGAAACCTGCACCTTTGTTTAATGATCAGTCTCAATCAGCAAGGAATATGCGTAGTCCTGACCAACAGGATGAAGCAGAATCTTCTGCTGCCAATGATTTTCCTGCTTTGAGGTGTGCTTTTTTACATTTTCATTTTGTGTCGATGTCTTTTCCTATCTGTTCTCTTCACTTAAATAGCTTAGCATTTAATTCTTTCACTACTGTCTTATGATATAATCTATGAAACAGTAGAAAACCGTGTGCAATGATTGTGATATGTCTAGTTTTAGATTGTGGTTTAATCTCATGTTATGAGGTGAAGGCGTGAACTTAAATGATACAATAGATTTTTTTTTTTTGCTATATTATCATATTTTCTAGTTTCTGCCTGTTATTTGATGATCTATTATCGACTTGCTTCATATGCCCAAGATAGCACGAGCGTTTTGTAAAAAAAAAAAAAAAAAAAAAAAAAAACCTCAAGCTGTTAGCGGTAGTAGATTCAAGAACAGAGGGTACTATTCTTTCAGTATATCCAGATGATCGTTTTGGCATAATCTGACCTTAAGACATTATAACTAGTTTTTATCCTCTTGTAGTCTGTTTATTGGATAGAGAGCTAGTTGGCACGTTGAGAAGAGATACAGTTGTGTGTATGCCACTGGCTATTGAGTTTAGGATAGCATACAAGCAAAGCAGCAAATGCCCAGTAGCACATACAAATTTCCCTTGAGAATAATACATCTGGTTTGTTTTCATGACTGCATTTATACTGAATGAATGCCTATATTTTCAGCATGTCAGAGATTCAGAATGCTCGTGGTATCATGGATGTACTTGCTGAGATGCTGAATGCTTTAGACCCTGGAAACAGAGAGGTATCAAAGTAGCCTTAGCATGCCTCCTTTTTTGTTGAAGCTTGCTGCACAGAAACATTGCCTCTTTCCTGTATAAACTATAAAGTTCCAACCAGCAATGAAGCATGCCATTCTTATGGATTTATTTATATAAAAAGAATCTTCCATCTTGTTTGTTTTGATAAATTTGTGCCAACTGCTGACCAGTTTTAGTTTTAGAAGTAACCTTGTAATTTTTAACAGCATGCCATACTATGGAACATCTTTGTAATTAAATGTTATGTATAGGATCCTACCATTACCTTGTACTGAGTCATAGTGTGTATATAGTACTAAGGGCTGATACTGATGCACACAGATAATTGTTAGCATGCCTACCTTCAGTTTTATGTCTATGAACATCCTTATGTGGTTGAATTTACGTGCTGGGCACTCCAGTGTGATTTCTAATTTACTTGGTTTACTCCCAGTATTTATGTCATACTCAAGCAATAGTGCCCTACTATATTCGTAATAACCTCTTAATTTGTTAAGGTTTATTGATTATGATTTTTACATGCTATGCACATAGGGACTAAGGCAGGAGGTAATTGTGGAACTCGTGGATCAATGCCGCACTTACAAGCAGAGAGTTGTGCAGCTAGTTAATTCTACCACGTGAGTGCGCTTTTTTCTGAACTTCATTTTAATACTTGAAGTTCTCTTAGCGCGATATACCTTATGGTAGTGAATGGATGTGCTTCTAAAATCAGCACAGATGACCTCCATAGTTAGTTTTGTCAGTTCTTTCTTGGCCCAATGAGCAATAGCAGTGAGATGCAGATATCAGTGATGCGAGGACAACCAGGCAATAGCTGTGAACATAGTATAATGTTACTTGCTACATTCTGCAGGGACGAGGAACTTATGTCGCAGGGGCTTGCACTGAATGATGATTTGCAGCGTGTTCTAGCAAAACATGATGCAATAGCAGCAGGCATTGCAGTTCGAGTGGAGAAAAAACCAAAGTCTTTGCAAGCACTTGTGGAGACCGAGGATTCGGCAATCCAGGACTCCAAAAAGGAGCAGGGACTCATAGATATTGAGGAACCCACAAGCCAAGATGCTGCAAAAGAACCAAATCAAAGGTTTGCTTCCATCACTGTTGCATATGCTTAATTCTCATAACGTCTAGAATTATGTTAAATACATGCATGTATGGTTTTGTTCGTACATGCTGGAAACAAGTTCAAAAGTAGCGTTTGATGATCATTTTGGGTTCAGCAAGTAATAATAGTGTAACATGCCAACCTTCGCAGCTAGGCAGTCCAAGAATTTGTTCATATATGCTATATAGAAATAGACATACTTGTAATTTACTGTTCTTTCTATTTAATTGTTTTTCCACATGACTTCTCTAATTACCCTCTTTTATGCATGTTATCTGTCTTGTAACAGTACAAGTGGCCAATCTCCTTTTGAGCAATTAGCTCTTCCAGCACCACCAGTGTCAAATGGCGCAGCAACCTCAGCACCAGAATCTGATCTTGGCATTGATCTTCTGAGCTGGGATGATACCCCTGCCCCTGCTACAGCACAAAATTCACTTGCTCTTGTTCCTGTCACAGATCCTCTTGCGGACTCTACTTCATCAAATCAAAATGCGCTAGCAATTGTCGACACATTTTCACAAAACAGCACCGCTAACAGCAATGCTCAACCAGCTGACCCCTTTGGTCTCAATCCAAGTTCTGCTATTCCAGGAACACAGCCATACAACACTCCAACTCAGCAGCCTTTCCAGTCACAACAGCCTCCGCAGCAGGCAGCACTCTATCCGAATGGGGGTGCTGTGAACCCTGGAACGTCTTACGATCAGGCATCCCAGTTTAACAACGTTAGTTCTGGGTGGAATGGTCAAGCTGCCAACCCGGCAGTGTCCCCACCAGAGCAAGCACTGAATTACGGTATGGCAAGAAGTCTCATCTCTACATCATTTCTGTCTTTCAATCAGAACTCTCTGTATTCATATGAATCTTCTTTTCTGTCCGAAGAACATGTGATGATAGTATACAAACTTTGTAGATGATCAAAGTGGAAACCTTCCTCCACCTCCTTGGGAGGCTCAGCCAGCGGCAAGCAATGAAGTGCCAAACGGCCAATTGGGAGGCATGCAACCTCTCCCAGGGCCAGCTGGCCAGATCGGCGGCATCCAGCAGCCACTGCCACCACAAGTTAACCACATGGGAGTTCCACAAAGCCAGCCAATGTACAGTAACCAACCAGGAGTCAGGCTGCCTCAACAAGCGATGCAACCCGGTCAAGTTGCAGCAACACAGATGCAGCAAGGCTTCGGAAACCAGCAGTTCGGTTCGCTACCACCGACATCCATGATGGGCATGCAATTCGGTGGCATGCAGCCTCCACAAATGTATGGCGGATCGCAGCCAGTCATGATGTACCCGCAACAAATGCCAGTCGTGCAGTACGGAGCAATGCCACAGCAGCAGCCGATGTATGGTGGTCGGTTGGCAGGGTACATGCAGCATCCTGCTGTGGCTGCTGCACACTACTATAACAACCAGGGGACTGCGGGAATGTATGGGTACCCTGGTGCGAATGGGCTGTCTCAGAGCATGTATGGCCTCTCGGTGCAGGACAACTCGTCCATGGGGATGAGCTCGTCGTACCAGACTACGACGGCGCCACCCTCCGTGGGGCAACCAATGAAGCCGACGAAGCCCGAAGACAAGCTTTTCGGTGACCTCCTGAGCATTGCCAAGACGAAGAAAGCTTCATGAGACGAGCTGGAGCAGAAGCGGGAGCATCGGCTTGTGCCTTCTGATATATTGTCTCCCCTATTTTTTTGATTTTTCATGTTGTTTGATCTTACACTTGTAACGTTATCAGAATGTATAAGCTTTTTGGGGTCCTTTTTTTTTTATTCCCACGCTGTGATCCTATTGATCCCACTGGATTCGTTATACCGTGTGCGTGGATTGATCACGCGCAAGAGGAAACGTTGCCCGTAAATGATATTCAATAAAGGGTGTGCAGTACGTACTTACGATATTGTTCTTTCAGGTATTGTGTTACCTTTTTTTCTGAAAAAGAAAGAAGTAAGAAATGTACATATAGTGAAGCATGATGTATTCACCATTTATAAAGTGCTATACTTATTTTTTTAGAACTTTAGGGCCAAGCCCCAGTCTTTTAACCATTGCCAAAAGACGGTTTAACGTTTACAGAACAGAGGATGGTAAACCATCTGGAAACATTCAGCGTATAATGGCCGAAGGAACCTATCCAAAATTACAGAGACGAAGCTGATCTGCAAAACAGAAAACACCAGACACCAGACAGCAGATGCAGAACCAACTCCGAAGCCTCTTGTTTGACACTGGAAGTTGACATGCTTCCCTTTATTGACCAAGGAAAAACAACAGTGCTAGCGTCCGGACGTCTGCAACTGCACCCTGTTTTCACGGTCTTCGCGTATCACTCGGCCCTGCGTAGCGTCTGCGTCCCGCCCGACCCCTCTCATCCCCTCCAGCAGCTGCAGCAGGCGGGTCACATTACAATATGCACAACACCCGATCTACTTTTAAAACATTTAGATGCAATACTTACAACATACATCTGAAGACACGTGAAACACTTGAAACATGCGTCTGAAATACTTGCAAAAACACCTGAAAACACTTGAAAATCATTGCACACATACGCAACGTCCAGATGAAACACTTACAACATATGTATGAAACATATGCAATATCCAGATAAATACACTTGCAACATACGCCTGAAAAACAGATGAAGCATTAGGAACAAACGTTTGCAACATACGCGTACAACCATTGCAACATATGCAACCCGATCTACTTTTACAACATTCATACGAAACACTTGCAACATACCCCTGAAACATCTGAAACATTTGAAACATACGCTTGCAACATGCGACGTATCCCAGTGTGGCCTCCTCCGACGTCTGTAGCGGGGCGCCGCAGTCATAGCAGGAGGCAAGGCCGGAGGGCTTCCATGCCAGGGCCCGACGCTTCTCCTTGTGCCGATGGCACTTGTCGGCGTCTTCGGGCGCGAGCACGCGTGCGACGGCCTCGGTGGCCAGCTGACGTCCGAGGAAGCGGTCCCCACGCGTGGGCGCGGCGGTGCCCGCACCGTTAGGCGGGGAGGGCGGCGGAGCATGAGCAGCGACAAGGGAGGTCTGATGGGCATGGGGGCTTGAGCGGTGGAGATGGCGGCAATAGATTTTTGGGGAAGGATAGGAAGGGAACGTCATGGACGATGAGCACGGGAGATCTATCGTCTCATTTCCTTATTCGGCCGGTGCAGCGGAAGGGACAGATGCGAGCATCGTAATAAAAAAGAGGGACGCGCTATTGGGCTTGTCCGTAGGCTTAGGAAGAGGCGTCCGGACGAATAGACGCTCTGCACACAGTATTACCCTAGAAAATTTTCTTCCTTACATGACACTGGTTTTATCTTTTATGTCTCATTGACACTACCATGTGCTTCACCCATGAATTCTTTTTTTTTTTAGCATCACCCATGAATTCTTCTGTGAAGTTGATGATGCACTCAGCGCGCAGTGGCAGCACCTCCCCTGTGTAAAGCAGGAGTATGTGCACGTGAGTTAGCTCCTTAGAGCAGCTCCAATGTTGATGAAAATCAAACCATGAAAATAGCAAATCGAATAGTAAACACTAGAAGAAGCCAATCATAGCTGTAAGAGGCAAAATCGAACCTCACGAATGTTTCTTGTGCGGATGTTGCCTCTGCCACCCCCGATGCGTACATGGGCCCCACAAACCGATGTCCATGCTCGAGCTGTCGAACCAAACTTGTTCCGATACAACACTGGAGGTGACCTAGACATGACACGTTTTGAATCTGCTCCTAGACATGACAGCTCGAGCGGTTTTTATTTGTGTTTGAGCAGACGGTAGGCATAGAACGCTCGCTTTAGTGTGTGTTTTTCCGGATATTAAAGTTGGGGTCTCTATCACATCGGACGTTCAGATGCTAATTAGAAAGACTAAATATAAGTTAATTATAAAACTAATTATACAGACGGAGACTAATTTACGAGATGAATCTATTAAGCCTAATCAATCTATCATTAGCACATATTTACTATAGCACCACATTGTCAAATCATAAACTAATTAGGCTTAATAGATTCGTCTCGCGAATTAATCTCAATCTGTGTAGTTAGTTTTATAATTAATCTATATTTAATATTTTAAATTAGTGTCCAAATATTCGATGTGATAGGGACTAAAATTTAGTGTGTGGAAACCAACACCCCCTTAGTTCCTGCATGATATGCCACATCACCGTCAATTCGTGTGTAAAATTATTCAACGATACAAAAGATGCCTTTGAGGGTTCGGTGTAGCCTGCCAAAAAGGTGGGGACGGTCCCAAGGAGCAACCGCAGGCACCTATACCTGGCCATGCAGCCCGAGCCCCGGCAGCCCGGCCCGAAGCCCGGCCTTTTGGCCCGACACGAGCACGGCCCGGCCCGCAGGCCACCGGGCTCAGGTTGGCCCGACAGTTGAGCCCGCGGGCTGGCACGGCCCGGCACGGGGTTTTGGAGGAGGCCCGGCAGCGGCCCGAGAGGGAGGCGGCCTAGCTCGCCAACGGCTCCCCCCACGCCGCCACCCTAGACCCCACCTATAAAAGGCGGCCGATGCGGCGCCCCCCTACCGGCCTCCCCTCAGTCCCGCACTCCCGCTCATAACCTAACCCTAATCCCCAATTCCCTATTCGCCCATTCGCATCCCACCACCACCAGCCGCCGCGCCGCTCTCAAACACAGTGGCCAGTGACGCCTCGTCGTCTCTGACGCCGACTCCGGTGACCACGATCCGCCTCCTGCCGGCGTCCTCCCCTCCGTCCCTGCCTCTCCCTTCTCCCTCTCTCTATCTCCCCTCTAGATCTCATTGATTATGTGAGTTGGTTGTCTCTGTTTGTCCCTCCTCCGCCGTCCGCCGTCGTTGCTAACTGAGTGTCATCTTCTCTAGACTCTAGGTGCTCGTCGTCTTCTCCGACACCGGGCTCCGGCTGCGCAGGTGAAACCCTAACCCTAACCCCTAACCATGTTCTAATTTCTTCTTTTTCTTTCAATGTATGCTTCTGTTTTCTTCTTCTTTCATTGTTTCGCAGATCGGTAGCCGATGCATCGTCTTCTAGCTGCGGCTTAGAGCGAGCAAGGTGGCCACCCGCATCGTCGAGGAACGGGGCTGGAGAGGCAGCCATGTGAAAGGTCCTAATGGCTAGACGGGGGGGTGAATAGCCTAATAAAATTTTCTACAACAACACTTAGCAAACCGATTAGACAATTATGAGACGAAGCAAGTGTTGCACTAGCCTACTAAAATGCAAGCCACCTATCATAATTCTAGTTTATATAGTTTCTATCCACACAATAGCTATGTCACTACACTAAGTTAGTGTACTCTCAAATGCTAACTAAAGAGACACACTAACCAAACTAACAAGCTCTCACAACTAGCTACACTAAAGAGCTTGACAACTAGTTTGCGGTAATATAAAGAGAGTGAGCAAGAAAGTTATACCGCCGTGTAGATGAAGGAACCAATCAACCACAAGAGTGAATAACAATGAAGACCAATCACCTCGGAATCAAAGGATGAACACAATGATTTTTTTACCGAGGTTCACTTGCTTGCCGGCAAGCTACTCCTCGTTGTGGAGATTCACTCACTTGGAGGTTCACGCGCTAATTGGCATCACACGCCAAACACTCAATAGGGTGCCGCACAACCAAAACAAGATGAGGATCACACAAGCCACGAGCAATCCGCTAGAGTACCTTTTGGCTCTTCGCCGGGGAAAGGTCAAGAACCCCTCACAATCACCACGATCAGAGCCGGAGACAATCACCACCCTCCGCTCAACGATCCTCGTTGTTCCAAGCCATTTAGGTGGTGGCAACCACCAAGAGTAACAAGCGAATCCCGCAGCGAAACACGAACACCAAGTGCCTCTAGATGCAAACACTCAAGCAATGCACTTAGATTCTCTCCCAATCTCACAAAGATGATGAATCAATGATGGAGATGAGTGGGAGGGCTTTGGCTAAGCTCATAAGGTTGCTATGTCAATGCAAATGGCCAAGAGAGTGAGCTTGAGCCAGCCATGGGGCTTAAATAGAAGCCCACATGAAATAGAGCCGTTGTACCCCTTCACTGGGTGAAACGCGGGGTGACCGGACGCTTCGGTCCGATCGACCGGACGCTGGCCCTCAGCGTCCTGTCACGTGATACACGCCACGTGTCCCCACTTCAAATACAGTTCGTCAGATTTCAACGGTCATCTTGTTGACTAGGCGCGTCAGTTAGAAAGTGATCGGACGCTAGACCTTAGCGTCCGGTCGTTTCCAGTAAGGTTCCAAACGCGATTTTTCCAGACCGAACGCGTCCGGTCATGCCTGATCGGACTCACCCAGCGTCCGATCACTCATCGTCTCCTTTGTACGCTCACGTCAGCACTGACCGAACGCATCCTGCCAGCGTCCAGTCGCAGAGCGACCCAGCGTCCGATCGTTTGACCGAAGCAAGCGTCTTCGCTGTTATACCTGACCGGACACGCCGGTGCAACCGAGGCCAGCGTCCGCTCACTTACAGTGACCTCCGTCTTTTCTGTCTAGGGCGCCGGTGGCACCGTCGGACTGTCCACACTCTACGGACGGACACCCCACCAGTGGAGTTTCTTACCCCTGCACCTAAACTTCACCACCCTTGATCAAATGTGCCAACCACCAAGTGTATTACCTTGTGCACATGTGTTAGCATATTTTCACAAATATTTTCAAGGGTGTTAGCACTCCACTAGATCCTAAATGCATATGCAATGAGTTAGAGCATCTAGTGGCACTTTGATAACCGTATTCTGATACGAGTTTCACCCCTCTTAATAGTACGGCTATCGACCCTAAATGTGATCACACTCACTAAGTATCTTGATTACCAAAACAAAATGGCTCCTACAATTTATACATTTGCCTTGAGCCTTTTGTTTTTCTCTTTCTTCTTTCCAAGTCCAAGCACTTGATCATCACCATGGCATCACCATCATCATGTTATGATCTTCATTTGCTTCACCACTTAGAGTGTGCTACCTATATCATGATCACTTGATAAACTAGGTTAGCACTTAGGGTTTCATCAATTCACCAAAACCAAACTAGAGCTTTCACCATAGCCGACGAGGATGGCCTGGCCCCAGAGGGCGAGAACAACGACGACACTCGAGCCGACGCTGCTACGTTGTTCGGTATCGATCTTGGGGATGGCTTTGCTGCTCCGATCGATGTGGACGCGGACGGTGGCGAAGGGGCGACGACGACTGCGAACTCCAATGGCTCTGCTCCTTCGGTTGCTGGTACAGGTAACACTAGTAAGCGCAAATCACCTATGTGGGCTGATTTTGAGGAGATTTATGAGGTTATTAATGGTTCTAGAATTTGCACCAAGGCTGTTTGTAAGATGTGCAAATCTACCTTGTCTATTAGATCTCCTGCTGGCACTGGTCACTTAAAAAGGCACCAAAATCATGTAGGATTAAAATTGATCAACGTGCTAGGGTTTAATCTAGGCTTTCATACAATCCTAATGGTTCTGTTTATAACTGGGATTATAAACCTAAAGTTGCTAGATCTGAATTATGTCCTTTGATTGCTAAGCTTGATCTGCCTTTAGGAATTGGTGAGACTGATGCTTGGAAAGAATACATTGTTAGAGCTCATAATCCTAGGTTTGTTAAGGTCTCTAGACAGACCACCACTAGAGATTTTGGCAAACTTTTTAATGAACGACGTAATATAATTAAGAACTGTGTGTTGTCTGGTGCTTCTTCTGTTGGTCTGACATCAGACATTTGGTCTGGTAATGCAAAGGAAGACTATATCAGTGTTGTTGCTCATTATGTGACTGCTGACTGGGAGTTGCAGAAAAAGGTAATTGGTCTCCGCTTGATTGAGGTAAAACATACTGGTGAGAATATTGTAGAAAAAGTTGCTTGTGTGATTGAAGAATTTGGTTTGCTTGACAATGTGTTCTCTGATACTCTTGACAATACTTCTTCTAATGCTAAGGCTATGGAAACATTGACACCTATGTTTGCTGGTTATCTAGGTTCTGAACCTGCACCTACACCTTCAGATCCTAATAAGGTTAAGTATCATCTTATGCATCAACGTTGTGCTTGCCATATTATTAATCTGATAGTAAAATCTAGCTTAAAAAGGTTCAAACCTTACACTGAGGATTTTAGAATTGCTATTAACTTTTTGAATTCATCTAATCAAAGGATTGCTTTGTTCAAGAACTTTTGCATTGCTAAGGGTGTTAGACCTAGAAAGTTTGGTTTGGATATGGATGTTAGATGGAATGCTACATATTTTATGCTTAAACACCTGCTTCCATATAAGGATGTTTTTTCTGTGTTCATTAATTCCAACTATGGCTCAACGTTGTTAACTGCAAGTCACTTGTATATTGTTGATAAAATACTTGAATTCCTGAAAGTTTTTTATGGCTCCACAGTCACTCTTTCTAGTGTTTACTATCCAACTAGTCCACTTATTCTGCACCATTTGCTAGATATTATAACTCATTTGCATGAAAGTTCAAAGGATCAGAATCTGTTTTCTATTGTCTATCCTATGAAGCTTAAATACCTAAAATACTAGAAGGACATACCTCTGTTGTATTCATTTGCATTCATTCTTGATCATAGAGGTAAAATGAGAGGTTTATTTAATGTTCTTACCATAATGCAACAAAAAACTGGTTTTGACTACAGTTCTTATTATGGTATTGTGAAAACTGAAATTTTTAAGTTGTTTAACAAGTATGAAGAAAAGTTTGGTGCAGCTAGGTCTCAAAGGAGGGCTGCACATCCTGCAAGCATCACAGGTAAGAGGAAGCAGGCATGGGGAAGAATTTTTAGAGGCCCTGGAGCATCTGGTGTTGTTGAACCTTCCCCTGCCTCTGCTCCCAGTCCTTCTTTATCTACTTCTGCTGCTGCTTGTGAGCTATCTGTTTATCTGGACAGTGACAATGTCACTGCATATGAGGATGACTTTGATCTACTTCTCTGGTGGCGTGACCATAAGCTAACATATCCAGTGCTTTCTATCATGGCTAGAGACATTATGTCAGTTCCTGTTTCAACAGTGTCTTTAGAATCTTGTTTCAGCTTGAGGAAGAATACTTGAGGAGCGGCACCGTCGACTATTGCCTAAACATGTGGAGATGCTTGCTTGCATAAAAGATTGGGAGCTGGGTGAAAGAAGACTGCAGCATGATGTTGACAACCAAGAACTGGTAGACTCCTTCGAGCATCTCTATCTTAATGAAGATGCATCTACTTCTGGGGCTCCTTCTACTAGCACATCTGCATCTGTGGCTTCTGCATCTGGTGGTTCTTGAGTTGAGAGTTGAGATTGAGACAATGAGAGTGTGAGACTTGAGAGGTGAGCTGAGAGCCTGAGACTTGATTATGATCTGTATCTGCGATGTATCATGTAAACCTTTAAACATGTTTAAGACTTATAAGAGCTGTGCTGCACTCTTTTTCTCTTTCTGGGGTTTCTTACAAGGGTGAGTTTTACCCAGAAAGGTTTTTAATGAGGCAGTATTGCACACAGCTCAATTATCCTTTTAATTTCCTCTTGTTCTCTGTGTGTATGGTTTTGGTTTTGGTTTGAAGCTCTTCTGGGAAAAAAATACTTCAGATTTGAATACTTCTTGTTGAGATGAATTTTTTAATGTGTTTTGAACCCTACGGGCCTCGGGCTAGCACGGCCTAGTGATTTGGTCGTGCTTAGCAAGCCGGCACGGCACGGATTTAGGCCCACGGGCCCATGCTTGGGCTGATGGCAAGGCACGAGGCCCGCAGCGGCACGGCATGGGAGGCACAGCGTGCCGTGCCGGCCCGACATCCTCCGGGCCGGGCCGATGGCCAAGTATACAGGCACCTGTCGTGGATTCACGATACATGTGCATGCGCATGTATCCAACGTATGAGATAGTTATAATTTTTCTTTCCAAACTTAAGCAATAATCTTATTCTCTTGGACACGTGTCATAAATTTATATAAAAATATATTAACAATATTACTATAAGGGCATATTTAGTGGCGAATTTAATTAAGTTAGTTTAATATGATGTGGGGCATGGTGGTAGATTTTTTGGGACCATATATATTAAGGAAAAGAAAAACCTAGCTACTTTTTCTAGTTTAAATGAGTTGTCGATTCTTAGTTTTAAGGCGTGTTTAGGATAAGTGGCGGAGAATGGAGCAAATGGTGTGGTTGGGGGTGGGGTCTTTTTAAAAAAGAACAAGTGAATTGTAGCTGACGGCAACATTGTACTGGGCTTGTGTGTGCACGAGGGTGCAAGGAGCAAATTGGTGCGTGTGTAAGTGGGCTCTCTGCTCTAGGCTAGTGATGTGCTACATGCCTACATGTGCTCTAGTTTCGTTTTCACTGGTCCCGCCCCTGGGTTTGGATGGCATCCGAAGATTGCCATGCCACGAGTTCGGCACCCCACACTCGTTTAGCCAACTAGATTTGGCTGCCACACCTCGCTTATTAGTTATTTTCATATTATATTTTGCTACCACCACTGCTACAGAAAAGATTTTTAGAGACAAGTAAAATCGGTTTTAAGAGGCGATTTAAAAAACCGCTACAATGCCACCGATTGTAAAAATAAATGATTTTAAAACCAAAAAAAAAAAAATTCAGAGGCGGTTCTCTTAAGACAACCGCCTTTAAAAATCGATTTTCAAAGGCGGTTGACTTAAGTCAACCGTCCCTAAAAATAATTTTTAGATTTTTAAAAAAAATCATGAGTCTAATTCTAATAAAAATAAGAAAAAAAATATTTAGTGAGGCTAGAGTCCTAACCAACCACTTGTAGAATTTAATTTTTGTCACCATCCGATATAGTGCAGCAGTAAGGATTTGAACTCGCAACCTCTCCATTAGCGTGGTCCGTCCCCTACCACAACACCACATAGTCATTTGTGTTGAGATATATAATGCTATCCATTTGTACTAATATATATGGATCTTGTAATCATTATTTGGGCTATTAAACGACCTTAAATGGAAAAAAATTCAAATATAAAGTTTTAGATCTCTTCGAGCACTACAACTTTCATATAGAACATTTCTCCATCCAAGGTCATTTGAGAAATTCAAAAATTTGAAATTGAAAATCTGAGACTTAATTTATATATTTAGAACCCTAAATGATCTCAAACAAAATTTTATCAACTATAGAGTTTTAAATCTCATCGAGCTCTACAATTTTGATATAAATTTTGTCTTCATCCGACTTCATTTAAAAAAGATATGAATTTATTTGTGCTGTAGCTATTTTTAAAGATGGTTGACTTAGTCAACTGCCTCTGAAAATCACTCATTTTAGAGATGGTTGACATAAGCAACTCCCCTTCAAAATAACATTTTCAAAGGTGGTTCTCTTAACGGAACCGCCCCTTAAAATGGATATATTTTTAGAGGCGGATTTCTTAATGGAACCGCCCCTAAAAATGGATTTTCAGAGACGGTCACGGAGCTACAGTGCTCCCCGACGATGTTAGAGGCGGCGTGCTAGTTTAACCGCCTCTGATTGAAAAGGGAGGCGTTTCTAAAAATCTTTTCTGTACTAGTGCACAACTAGCCGAAATCTAGTGGACGTTTCATCTGCCAACATTACGGCGCAGTCGCACTTGCGGCTTGGCTTCCTTGGAAGCAAAGCAAATATGCCCTTAATTACTACATAGCGGCAAGTCATTCTTATAAAGAGGTCCATTAGCAACTCTTACATATAAACTTATTAACTTTGGTATCCAAATCTTCATAAGGAAAGAAATTTGGTGCCCTTTGTCTTGCTCATTTCTAGCCCATTTTCATTTGTGTCTAATCCATTTTTAACTTATGTATAATACACTCTTTTCTAGTGGCTGGATATAAATCATACTAAGAAGATAAACTCATTTATCTTTTCCCTACACCTTCCCTACTCTCTTCCTTGCTTTTTTCTGATACATACTTGGTTTGAATCCATGATTTTGTTGTCTTTAAGTGAATTCATATAATACTTGTTTGGTAGCTATATTAAAATAATAAAGAAATCATGAGGATTTCGTGACATATTTTGATTTTTGATACAATTGTTTTTTTTGCCTCACACATCTTTATGAGTTGCCTTTAATTGCCCTTAAAAAAAGGCAACCATTGCAGCAACTCATATGATCACACGACACCCTAAAACTCACGCCTTTCACCTCTCCACCACCAAAATTCCAGCGGGATATATTGGAGCTGCCATTGCGTCACCTACCCCTGTCGCATCACCACGATTTGGGACTCGCCAGTCATGATGCCTCTTGCCATGGAACATCAGGTACGTCGTGGCATGATTGTTGTCCTTTTTTCGCTTGCTCTCCTTTCTCCCCCTTTTCCTCGCTGTTTCAGCCAACTAGATTTGGCTGCCACACCTCGCTTAGTTGTCTTTGTATTGTATTTTGCTACCACAACTAGCCAAAAGTGTGGCGGACGTTTGATCTGCCAACATAGCGGTACAGTCGCACTTGCTGCTTGGCTTCCTTGGGAGCAAAGCAAACATGCCCTTAATTACTACAAAGCGACAAGTCATTCTTGTTGTTGGGATCGGTACCCATTGTTGTTGTGCCGACTTGTTAACCGTCAGCAACTCATTGTAGATCGTAGCCTAGGCTGAATTCGTGACACAGGGCACACACAACAAGAGATTATATGGTGTGCTATCTCAATGCGGCAAGTCATTCTTGTAAAGTGGTCTATTAGGTACTCTTACATATAAATTTGTTAACTTTGTTATCCATATCTTTATAAGGTATAATTTGGTGGCCTTTGTTTTGTTCGTGTCTAGTCCATTATCATTTGTGTCTAATTCATTTTTAACTTATGTATAATACATTCTTTTTTGGGTTTCATCTCCATTAAAGTGGCTAAGTTTTTACATTGGCTCATCGCGCCTAACACAACCCTCCTCCTTTACCAGGGCTTAGGACCTGCTATGCTGGGACACCAAAGGCGCCCCACCATAGGCGGAGTCAAGTGTCGACAAGCTTCTGGCATTCTCTGTGATAAGAGGGTACCACAAAAGCTAAAAGGCAAGTTCTATAGAATGGCGATTAGACCGGCTATGTTGTATGGAACAGAATGTTGGCCTACAAAGATTCGACATGTTCAACAACTGAGTGTTGCAGAAATGTGTATGTTGCGATGGATTTACGGTCACACAAGAATGGACCGAGTTCGGAACGATGATATACGTGATTGCCTAGAGGTAGCACCAATTGAAGAAAAGCTTGTCCAACATCGGTTGAGGTGGTTTGGCCATGTCCAAAGGAGACCTCCAGAGGCACCAGTGCATTGTGGAGTCCTAAGCCAAGCTAATAATATGAGGAGAGATAGAGGAAGACCGAAATTGATATGGGGGGAGGCAATAAAAAGAGATTTGAAAGCTTGGAATATACCTAGAGATCTATGTCTGAATAGGAATGCTTGGAAAGCAGCTATTGAAGTGCCTGAACCGTGACTTGGGGCCCTTGGTGGGTTTCAACTCTAGCCTACCCCAACTTGCTTGGGACTGAAAGTCTATGTTGTTGTTGTTGTTGTATAATACATTCTTTTCCAGTGGTTGGATAAAAATCATGCTAAAAAGATAAACTCATTTATCTTTGCCCTAGACCTTCCCTTTTCTCTTCTTTACTTTTTTTGTGATAGATACTTGGTTTGAATCCATGGTTTTGTTGTCTTTAAGTGAATTCATATAATACATGTTTCAATCCATGGTTGGCAGGATGACGTACCATGCGGTCATCAAGCGGCCAGGGGTGGGTGGTTGGTGGCTGGCAAGTAGCTACGGCCACGATCGCATGCCTACCCTACTATCTATGGGCGGCAGAAGAAAAGCGGATCTTGGCCGACACGGGAACGACGTGTGGTGCGGTGTGCCTGCCGACGCCGAGTGAGAGAGGAGGAGGCGATCGAGGGATGGGTTGGAAAATGGATGGATGGAGTGAGGGATTGGCTTAAATACCTAGGGTTTGTCTTATTTGGGCTGGGCTGGTTTGATATTGGGCCATGACATGTATTTGGACCTTCAGGTATTTTTACCCATGGGTTAACATGTATGGGGGCTATAGGAACATTCCAGTACCCGCATACCCATTGGGTGAAGGTTTCCCCCAATTAGAGGCCCATGTGTGATGTATTTAGTCTAGATTCGATACCTAATGAAGTTAATATCCATCAAGTCTTGGGTCACGGCCCCATTGCCATCTTTAGTCTGAGTCGTGCGGCATGATCAGAAACTTAAGACAGAGTTGGAGGATGGTGCGGCTCATGGAGGATCGTGGCGCGTGTTGTGGTGAAGAAAAAAAAATGAGTGGAGACTATTCTCATGAGGGAGTCATGGACACCTACCGCGATTTCATGACATGTATTCATGTGTAAGCCTCTAATGTCTAATAATTATTTTTTCTTTTTGACTGCTACTTCATTCTTGAAGCAGCCCCATGCTTTCAATCCTTGTGCATGGACACGTGTCATGAATTCATAGTAGATGTCCACGGTTCCCCATAAGGATATTTCCCACTGAATAGGTCCCGTATCCCCCTCCCTCTCATCAGTGATAATTGGAGTGTTTGGATTTCTTGGTTATTGTGGCATATTTTAGACTTGTAATCAGGTACATTGTGACATAATTATTGTCCTTTTTTTCACTTGCTGTCCTTTCTCTCCTTTTTTCTCGCTGTTTTAGCCAACTAGATTTGGCTGCCACACCTTGCTTAGTTGTCTTTGTATTGTATTTTGCTACCAAAACAAGCCAAAAGTGTGGCGGACATTTCATCTACCAACATAACGGTGCAATCACACTTGCCGCTTGGCTTCCTTAGGAGCAAAGCAAACATGCCCTTAATTACTACAAAGCGACAAGTCATTCTTGTTGTTGGGATCGGTACCCATTGTTGTTGTGCTGACTTGTTAACCATTAGCAACTCGTTGTAGATCGTAGCCTAGGCTAGATTCATTACACAGTGCACACACAACAAGAGATCAGATGGCATGCTATCTCAATGAGGCAAGTCATTCTTGTAAAGTGGTCTATTAGCTACTCTTACATATAAACTTGTTAACTTTGTTATCCATATCTTTATAAGGTATAATTTGGTGGCCTTAGTTTTGTTCATGTCTAGTCCATTATCATTTGTGTCTAATCCATTTTTAACTTATGTATAATACATTCTTTTCCAGTGGTTGGATAAAAATCATGCTAAAAAGATAAACTCATTTATCTTTGCCCTAGACCTTCCCTTTTCTCTTCCTTACTTTTTTGTGACATATACTTGGTTTGAATCCATGATTTTGTTGTCTTTAAGTGAATTCATATAATAGTTGTCTGCTAGCTATTTTAAAATAATAAACAAATCATAAGGATTCCGTGACTTATTTGGATTTTTGATACAATTGTTTTTTGTCTCGGACATCTTTATGAGTTGCCTTTAATTGCCCTTAAAAAAGGCAACCATTGTACCAACTCATATGATCACACGACACACTAAAACTCACGCCTTTCACCTCTCCACCACCAAAATTCCAGCTGGATTGGAGCTACTATTGTAACACCTACCCCTGCCATTTCACCATGATTTGGGACTCGCCGGTCATGATGCCTCTTGCCATGGAACATCAAGGATGTAGCGACATGATTGTTGTCCTTTTGTGCGCTTGCTCTCCTTTGTCCCCTTTTCCCTAGATGTTTTAGCTAACTAGATTTGGCTGCCACACCCTTGTTAGTTGTCTACATATTGTATTATGCTAGCACAACTAGCCAAAAGTGTGGTAGACATTTCATCTGCCAACATAATGGTGCAGTCGCACTTGTGGCTTGGCTTCCTTGGGAGCAAAGCAAACATGCCCTTAATTACTACAAAGCGGCAAGTCATTCTTGTTGTTGGGATCGATACCCATTGTTGTTGTGCTGACTTGTTAACCGTCAGCAACTCGTTGTAGATCGTAGCCTAGGCTGGATTCGTGACACAAGGCACACAACAAGAGATTGGATGGTGTGCTATCTCAATGCAGCAAGTCATTCTTGTAAAGTGATCTATTAGCTACTCTTACATATAAACTTGTTAACTTTGTTATCCATATTTTTATAAGGTATAATTTGGTGGCCTTAGTTTTGTTCATGTCTAGTCCATTATCATTTGTGTCTAATCCATTTGTGACATGTATAATACGTTCTTTCTAGTGATTGGATAAAAATCATAAAAAGGTAAACTCATTAATCTTTGCCCTAGACCTTCCCTTTTCTCTTCCTTACTTTTTTGTGATCGATACTTGGTTTGAATCCATGGTTTTGTTGTCTTTAAGTGAATTCATATAATACCTATTTCAATCCATGGCTATCATGTGTTTGGCGTGACGCCTGTGTCAAGTGTTTATTTAACCCATCGTGTGGAGTTGTCTTCCTTGTTGTCTCTAAGCTAGCGCATAAGGTAAGACTATCTATCAACTTGTACAATGCTATGCAAGTCCTTGTCAAAAAATGCTATGCAAGCTAGCGCATGAGGATTGGATAAACCCATTGTGTGTGGTTGTCTTCTTTCTTTGTCTCTGAGCTAGCGCACATGGTAAGACTATCTCAACTTGTAAAATGCTATGCAAGCTGGCGCATGAGAATTGAGCGAGTGCAAGCATGGCTTATATATGTGCCGCATTGAGTAATCATGATTTATCATCGACATCTATGTCAACATTTTTAAGGGGAAGATGGGGTGCGTTGATTATTCCCCATTACCATTTTGGAAGGCAAGTGTTTTGGCAGGCAAGTATATTGGTATTGTCTTATATACAGTCTCGTATAGTGTTGTGCCATGTAATCTTGAGAAGTTTGTATGAGCTTGGTCATTTGGGGTCAAATCGTATCCATAATCGACAGGAATGAGTGGTGTTCGAGACTACCATGTGGCATGATAAGAAACTCAAGACCTAGGAGTTGGAGGATGGCCCAGCACTAGTTTAATTTGAATACATGCACTAACCTGAAGACCTTTCTGAATATCTTGGAGGCAAGACTAGAAGGCGGTAGCTTGTTTTTCCTTCTCATCAACTAAAAAAGGAAACCAACAATTAGGATTAGAACCATAGTAAAGAAAACCAAAGTAAAAAACAAAACAATGAACATACTTATGTACTTGTTCCACAACCAAGATTGTGAGCGCGATGTCGGTGTCCTCTAAATCCAACGGCTTCAGCAGGTGGTCAGCATCTTCAATTCTGATGTCCCTTTAAAATAGGATGGCCATAGTTGCTACGGTTAGTGATGCGAATCGGATGCTGCAAACTATAATAGGAAAGGTTAAGAGAAAGAAAATGGTCACCGTCCGTCGACACTTGCTTGCGCTTGCGTGGTTCTTGGCATGGTGGCTGGCTCTGGTAGTGAGAAATGGCTGGGGACTAGGTGGAGTAGGGAGGAGGAAGAAGGAATAGTTACGGCTTAGGGGCGGGATGATGTACCATGCGGCCGTCGGGAAGCCTAGGGTGGGCGGCTGCTGGTAGGCAAGTAGCTGCGGCCATGATCGTGGCCTGCCCTACCGCTGCTGGCAGCAGCGTGCGGTGCACCGACGTGGGTAAGCGGCGTGCGGTGCGGTGTGCACGCAGCCGCTAGGAACAGGAGGGGATCGAAGGATGGGGTGAAAAATGGATGGATGGAGTGAGGGATTGGTTTAAATACCTAGGGTTTGCCTTATTTGGGCTAGGCTAGTTTGATATTGGGCCAGGACATTTATTTGGACCTCTAGGTATTTTTTACCCATGGGTTAACGAGTATGGGGACTATAGGAATATTCCAGTACTCGCGTACCCGTTGGGTGAAGGTTTCCCCCAATTAGAGGCCCATGGGTGATGTATTTAGTCTAGATTCGATCCCTAATGGAGTAAGTACCCGTCGTGTCTCGAGTCGTGGCCCCATTGCCATCTTTAGTCTGAGTCGTGCAGCATGATCAGAAACTCAAGACCTAATCCATTTTTAACTTATGTATAATACATTCTTTTCGAGTGGTTGGATATAAAACGTGCTAAGAACAGCGAAAGCCATTTACCTTTTCCCTAAACATCCCTTTCTCTCTTCCTTACCTTTTTTGTGATAGGTACTTGGTTTGAATCCTTGATTTTGTTGTCTTTAAGTGAATTCATATAATACTGCTATTGCTACTTGCCTGGGGGCTTCTGATATCCCTACAAATGCTTCTCAAAGTTGGCAGTGGTGTGAAAAATGGCTCCCAAATGGAAAGAATTTTTTTGCTGTGGGGATTGCTGCCATCTACTAGGCAATTTGGAAAACTCAAAACAGAGCATCTTTTGATGGAAAATTGTTGAATAATCCTATTGAGATTATCTGTCATGCCTATGCGCTTCTGAGATTCTGGATAGGCCTTCAAAATGATGGTGACAAGGAGATGCTTATCAATGGTGTCAATGCTATGCTCAAGATAGCTCTAAAGCTGCTTGCCAAACCATACATGCTGCTACCAAGACAAGGCTGCTTCCAGATGTGGATGAAGATGAAAACGCAGAGCAGGATATGACGTTCCGATGGACGATGATCAAGTTTATGGTCCTTCTGTTGGTTGATGGTCGTTTAGCTTTGTTTGGCGTTTCTAGTTGTTTTGATGTATGATATGGTAGTTGGTGGTTTGGCCTATTTCTCTTTTGGTGAGATCAAACTCTGATGTATCTTTGCTGCCTAAAAACTATAAACTCTAATGTATTTATGTTAGTCTTTAATGGAAATGGGGAAAGGCCTTGGTTCAAAAAATAATGTTTTTCTATGAGTGGGTAGCAGGTAGAGATCATTATACACTATGAGAAAATGTGAATAAAAGTCGTATACGCTAAAATAAACCCTTGTGATTATTTTTTGCCAGCTGTGCTCAAACAATAAACAATGTAATTTGATAGCTGCCTAGCAGCCGAGCAGAGGGGAGGCGAGCGTGCGGCATAGGACTCAAGGAATAAGGTTGACATGAGGCTTCTAGAGGCATTGGTCCAACTAGAGGGCGGCATGGAGGAGAGTAAAGAGGTTAGGAGGCATGGTGTGGAAGGAGAGGCGTTAAAAATCGATCGGACGACTGCATTTAATCGAGGCGACGTGAATGGACTAGCCTAACTACGCAGACTCCAACTCCTTTGTAAGTAGAAATGAGAATTTCATGATGTATACTTGATTTGGACGCAATGACTTATCATATTTAATCAAATAAACTGGCATGACAATTGTCTGCCAGCTCTATCGAAACAGTAAACCACGATGATTTCGTGACACACATGATTTGCATCCAACAACTTTTAATTAAGTTGATTGGGAGAGGTGGGCAATTCAAATATACTTCAACACTCCCCTCACATGAAGGCTCCCTTAGGCTCAGGGTGGAATAGGAGCGAGCAACAATTATTTTATTTAATTGTGTTGGCTAGGATTCAAACTCGAGACCTCTGGCTTGATATCATATTGAGTTGCATGCACCGACTAGGTCAACTCAAAAGCTTAAGCAGATGGGGAGAGGTTGGCAATTCACTTATACTTCAACAATCTCAAATCCATCACAAGCAATACTTGCTCCACCAGGCACCAACATTAGCAATTGCTCCCCAAACCCATCACAAGTCAAAATCGACATATGATGTAAATGTTTGTTTCTTGGTGTATTACACACTTACAAAATGAGATCCATGAGTGAAACTGCCTATGCCCAAACTCGTGTTTGATCTCTATCAGCATGAACTTTCTATTCTTGCAGGCATGTTCATCCCTCTCACACTCCACATCCTCGTCACTCTCTCCAATCTCACAATCCTCTCCGCTCTCATCACCGACAGCACAATCTCAAGCCCATCATAAGCAGTACTTCCTTCACCAGCATTAGTAAATCCTTCCCAACCCCATCACAAGCTAAAATGGACAAATGATGTAAATGTTTCTTTCTTTATGTATTACATACTTACAAAATGAGATTCATGAGTGAGACTGTCTATCCATAACTTTTGATTAAGTGCTTTTGGATATAAAACCCTTTTTTTTAGAGAGCAAACATTTGATGATTTCTGTATGCATATATCTTTAGTCTTATTGATGATTGATGCTTTTATCAGGGGTAATGTTGCTCTGCTTCAGAAGAAGGATCCGAAACTTTGCTCTCTTCAGATTTTGTGTAACCAGCAACAATGTGATGAACACCACAATAACTCATTTCCAGTTTCAGTGACAAAGCATCATCGATGGAATTGCACAAAATGTCTGGGTAGAGTGAAAATTTCAAGCCCCACAATTACATCTGAAACTGTTTGAATACAACAGGATGGAACTAATGATGGTTGCTCTATTTCAATATATAGTTTGGACTTTGCCTAATAATTTTGATTCCAGAAGATTGTTTTCTTGGTCAAGATAATCATCTCAAGGGAATGATCAATCAACCTTTTCAAAGAGTGCCCAAGAATGCAATTCAAAATGCAGCTCTCCTTCTAGCAACAGAGCAGTTACTGTAGTGAATGTTCCAGCCACATTTGCTGAAGAAAATGTTGCAGACACCTTCATTGAAAGAAGTATTCTAGCGACAGAAGTTTGCTGAGCTTGGTGAATTCCTAATTAGTACTGTTCTTTGTATACAATAAGCTAATACGATAGTATATACTCAGATTTGCGGAGCTCTCCCAGTAATATTGATGTATCGGCAAATATCCTGAATGATGTCTCCATGGATGTTAGTGATTTACCTTATGATGTTCCTCAAATGATGTCAAGCATAGAAGAAAATGGCACACATAATCCACACAGTCCAAAACCTTGAGAAATGAAAATGATAATAGAACGGCTCAAGATGTTCCTAATGATGACTGTAATGAGCCTAATGTTTGTAAACCGACATCTGGGAAAGCTCTAAACAAATATCTACGCACAAAAGCAACCAAGTCTGCAACTAGGTTCCACACCGAGCATCTTTGAAAAGAAATGTTGGATCTATTGGTAAGAAGAAAAGGAACAAATCCACTAACTTGGCAGATATTTTAGATCTAAAATTTTGTCAGAGAATACACAGAGCATCTTTGAAAGATGAGGCGGTTATCAAAACTCAGGCTCTAACCAGGTAGGTGGTTCTGCAAATGCTGTTGAAGTTGACCATGCAAAAATTATTGATCTCTGTAAGGATGATAAAAGCAAAATGCCATTTGAGGTAGGAAATACTAATGACACTCCTATTAGCAATCAGAAAGTGGGTGAAACACAATCAAGAGCTGTGAAGAACATTGTGAATCACATAGGAGTAGACAAGATTGATGGTGGATCTTCTCTAATGAATTGGATGAAAAACTCATAATAAGGAAATCAAAACACAGAAAAAGGACCCAGGACACAAGAATCTTGATTCTTCTGCTATTTTAAACTCTAATTCAGATACAATTGCTTCTATTGTTGGGGATCTAGGCCAGGAAAAGGTGATATCTACTAGCAATGCCAAGCGTGGGAATGAAAACACACAGAATAACAACCTGGAGCAAAATATGCAGAAGGTGGATGACCCATGCCAAAATGAATCAAGAAACTTGAAACAAGGGTTCTCAAATGGAAAATCAACGATTTTGCTAAAGAGAAAGGTACTGTTGACTGCAATTTCCTGTGATGAGAACAATGAGAACAATACTATAAAGAGAAGTATGCTAAGGTATCATGATTTGCCTCAAATGGAATCTGAAGGCACTATGCAGAGATGTCCGACAAAGGTATGAATAAAGAACAAAATCATACACAATATGTAAATAGATTATTGCATTTATTACTTGCTTTACCTAGTTTCTTTGATCTAAATTAGGGACCTTTGTGCAGTATATGATTTGTTTTTCCTTTTCTCTTTGTAATATTTGCGTCTATGCACTTTGTTCATACTCTATTGTGTGCACTACTAGAATTTTGGCACTTTTTGTGACATTTGAGTTCACCAGTTTGCTCACTGCCATCTGAACTAGTTATTTGTGTTTATACCACTGGAACTTGTGTGTAGGGCTATAGGCAGCTTGGCATAGAAATTCTAGTGTCATAGACACAAATAGCTAGTTTAGGATAGCAAGTGAGCAAAGTAGCAAATCCCAAATGACATGCACTTTCTTTACAATCTAGTATGATATATTATTTTGCATTGGTGCAAGCAATGGAAAACACACACTGATTTTTTTCTTATTTCTTTGGATAACTAGATATTATGAAATATTCACTTATATTCATCATCACAGGTTTCTCTCGGTAAACATAAGATCTAGAATGGGTCTAGCCTCTACAAGTAGAATATACCCAAGAATAAAAAGAAGGGAAAACCGAAGATGCATGAGAAACATAATGTGATAGATGACATCCCCATGGACATTGCTGAACTTCTTGCCAGATATCAGCATGAGAGACGGTTGATGTCTAACACCAATTCTTTGGAAAACAGTCATACTCGACCCGAGATAGTTGCAATTGATTGTGTGGAGATTGCTGCCAAGGACAGTCCCATTGATATATCAACAGAGCTTGACACTAAATTCTAGAAATCTTTGGCATCAGAAAGTAAGCAGAAGTCCTTATAGGGTCATGCATCATCTTGCACAGATGCATCCAGTGTGAATCTGCATGATTTACATACACAAAAGTTATCACAGTGTCACACAACATCCAACACCAAGGTTCTCAATGGTCACCTTCTAGAATCACAAATGCAGAATGCACTTTAGGTACATGCATTACCCATTCACAAGGTCTTCCATTTTGTACCCTCCAAAGCTTTGTGTCCCTGACATTTTAGATCATGTCCAAGAACAACAATATTTCTAAAGGGACAAAGAAGTAACCATTGCATGTACCTCACCAATATTTGCACACCATCAACATATTGCCAAAGTGTTTGATCGAAGCTAGAGTAGTAAGGGGGGAAAGAAGGTAATGTGGGATTCTTTCAAGGCAACTTCAAAGAATTCACCAGCATCAACATATAGTTTTCAATTTAGAAACCGACTTCAAGAAGTTGATCCAGCTCCCAATAATGTGTATGAAGCTTCTAGTAACTATGCAGCTCACACTCCAGTAATTGCGGCCATAGACCACTGCATGAAGGAAGCAGTTAGCCAGGTTCACCCAAGAAGTGTTCCAAGCACAACATTAACTATAGAGGAGGGTAGAAATGTTGCAAGGACATCGTCAATTATGGAGGCTAGAAGAAGTGTTGCAAGCACATCATTAACTATGGAGGCTCATACTGGTAAGCTATACGATCGAAGGATCATTGGACAGTCTGGCCTTTACCCAAACAAACCTATGGCTACAACACATCTTTTGAGGCTGGTGGATCCATCAACAGCGCGAGGCTTCACAAACTATCAAAGAGGTAACATGCGCCAGATGGAACTTCAAACACAAACTCTCGGTTCACAGTTTGCTCAGCAAGATCAGTATAATGTGTCAACCAGCACATCATATGGAAGTCACCTAACTAAAAAGGTTCCACTAACACTGCAAGACTTGTCTCGGCATCAGGTCTAGCAAAACTTGCACAGACCTTTGTGCCCTCACCCTCGAGTAGGTGTGCTCGGTTCATTGCTGCAGCAGGACATTGCAAATTGGTCTAAGAACTACGGGACACAGTATGGATACAACCTAGGTGTGTCTAAAGGGACAAACATCGCTTTTTGATCTGGACAGAAGAGGAAACTATGAGACCTTGAACCCAAGAATGTTCTTAGCGGGATGGAACGCCCTGCAGTTGGGTTCTATTAGCTCTGTTCCCAACCCAAAACATCGATTGCCAAGGCATGGTACCAGTCAACCTTGGTCCAGAGGCAAAGGGAAAATGGTGCATCCTTTGGACAAGCTTGTGAGAAAGGATATCGGCATTACTAACAGAAACCCAGCTGATTTTATTGTAATTAGTGACAAGAACAAGTATATGAGAAAATTTTGAGGCAGAGAGGAGTGTTGTAGTTGGAAAATAGTTAGATTGATACATTTCACTTAGTCAAGCAATTATCATTTGTAGAGGATAGAGAGGAAGGGCTTTGCTGAATCTTGTGCAAGGTAAAATATCATGTCTCCTTTCCCCCTATTTTACTGAACCACTTCGATGAAACATTGAGGTTTTCTTACTTTAGTCGGATGGTGCATGTAGGATGTGTGTAAGACACCAATTCTTTGGAAAACTATCATACTCGATGCGAGATAGCTGCAGTTGATTGTGCGGAAATTGCTGCCAATGATGGTACCATTGATACATCAAGAGAGCTTGACACTAATTTCTAGAAATCTTTGGCATCAGAAAGTAAGCAAAAATCCTTATAGGGTCATGCATCATCTAGCACAGAGGCTCCCAGTGTGAATCCATACGATTTACATACACAAAAGTTATCACAGTGTCACATAACATCTTCTCAATGGTCACCTTCCTAAATCACAGATGTAGAATTCATTTTAGGTACATGTATTACCCATCATAAGGTCTTCCATTTTGTATCCTCCAACGCTACGTGTCCCTGACATTTTAGATTGTGTCCATGAATAACAATATTTTCGAAGGGACAAAGAAGTATCCATTGCATGTACCTCACCAATATTTGCACATCATCAACATATTGCTGAAGTGTCCAATCGGAGCTAGAGCGCTAAGGGGGAAAGAAGGTAATGTGGGATTCTTTCAAGGCAACTTCAAAGAATTCACGAGCATCAACATATGGTTTTCAATTTAGAAACCAACTTCAAGAAGTTGTTCCAGCTCCCATTCATGTGTATGAAGCTTCTAGTAACTATGCATCTCACACTCCAGTAATTACGACCGTAGACCACTGCAAGAAGAAAGCAATTAGCCACATTCACTCGAGAAGTGTTCCAAGCACAACATTAACTATGGGGGCTGGTTGTCGATGAAATACGGTCGGTAGTCTACCGAGGGGTATGCCTACGGTAGTAGATGAATCAGTGGAGGCCTGATGAAGGTACGCAGGGGCTCCCCAGAGGTCTGATGAAGCTTTTCCAAGTCATACTTGGCGCCTAGATGCTCGCAGGTGGCCATGTAGTTCTCGGTGAAAACCTTCTTGAGGTCGTCCCAAGATCGGATGGAGTCCTCCCGTAGGCTGAGGAGCAAGCTATTTTCAGACTGGTTGAGCATGACGGGCAGATAATTTGCCATCACATCTTCGCTTCCGCCTGCAGCTCTCACGACGATCTCGTAGAGCGTTAACCACTGCGCAGGGTAGGCCTTACCGTCGTAGGTCCACTCTGAAAATCTTGAAGCCCACGGGCCACCGGACCGCTCGAAGTCTTACCATGAAAGGACGAAATCCGAGGGCGCCGGGGACAGGTGGTGCTCGGGCGGCACCGGGTGCTCCATGCTCGGCGTCATATTGACACTGACGTTCCATCTCCGCATCGTAGTGCGCAGCCTTGCTGTTCTTGATGCGATCATAGACATCGATGTTGGCGTTGATGTGTTTGCGAACGTCATACGGCAGGGGTTGATTCACCTCCTGGTTGGCGCTGCGGTTGCCGCCTTGGCCGTCCGGTGGACGAGGAGGGCATCCGTCTTGGTCCGGATATCCTTCGTAGTGGCCCCTGGATCCTCCATAGAGGTAGGGCCCGTCAGCTTGGGGTCGAGGGCGCTCGGAGCCCTGGTGTTGACTTCCTTTGTCGTGGCGGGAGCTATGGGAGGGACGGCTGCGAGCTGATGCGGTTGAGTAGGATGAAGCAGGACACCAGATCTCATTGACTTGAACTTGAGCCACTTTGATATGTGCCTGGATTTTCTTGACTTCTGGAGTCTGTGGGAGCTTCTCCAACTCATTGAAAATGACAGCGAGATTGGCGCTCGGTGTCTTCTGCACCGACTGGTTTCCCACCATGTCAAACTCATACTCTAGATTGCGGCACGCGCGGTGTGGGGCGTTAGGATCCCCGTCAACCCTGCAGGCGGCTTCTTCATCTCGGCGATGTTGACGATCGACGTTCCTCGCCAGGTGAGCATCATGCTGGTCGGAGGTTTCACCATCTTTGGTGACGCTGTCGTGGCTAATATGAAAAATCCCGCCCCCGAATCATGGCAGAAAAGTGGGGCAGCTAAAGACTATCTCGGTGGAGCCCTTGGAATATGCGTCGGGACTCTCTTCCAAGACGTCGTTGATGGAGTCATATGGAATCTGGTTGATAGCCACCATGTTCACCACGGGCGCAGGCTAATCGGCCTTAGGCGGATCAATCCTGTAGAGGTCATCGATGTAGTCGCGCTCGGCGTGGTCGATGAAGAGGTGGTGGACGGTGTCTTGATACACAGATCCCGCCCAACCAGCCCGAAGGGATAGGGCCTCGGCATGTTCTCCATCAGGGCTTCATAGTTGGCCAAGCGTAGGCCGGTAGCTGGGAGTAGTTAGCGTCTCACCGTACGCCCTTCTAGAGTAGCCGTGATCACTAGATCTGAATCTTGCCACCCTGGACGTCGTAGCCGAGCAGATCGCTCGGTCGTAGTGGCTCGGCGATCTTGGGGCACTGGGATTTCATTGCTCGCAGTAGATCGATCTAAGACCGAGTCAACGAGGAGCTAACATTCCGCTAAGCGGTCTGTGACCCGATCGATAGATGCGATCAGATCATCATTGGTGATGGACCTCCTAACCCAGCGGTGGGGTGCCGGGATCGGAGATATTGTTGAAGATGTTGGTATGATCAGCGCAGGGTGATTCTGCACCACCTCCATGATTTCCTTGATGTCGTTGGCGCCGATGATCCAGGTCATAGATCTGACTGTAAAGGTCTGGCCTGGCTCGGGAAGGATCATGGAGCTCGGGAAACGGACCACTCGGCTCACCATGGAATCAGCACACACACACCCTACCTGGTGCGCCCCTATCGATAAAATACGGCCGGCAGTCTACCAAGGGGTATGCCCACGGTAGTAGATGAATCGGTGGAGGTGCGCGTGGCGAGAACTAGATGGTGACACAGAACGCAAGAGACAATGATTAGGTAGGTTCAGGCCGTCAGCTTGACGTAATACCCTACATCCTGTGTCTTTGGTGGATTGTATTAGGTGATGGGGGATGAAAACGAGGGGGTCCCTACCCGCCTTATATAGCTCAGGGGGTAGGGTTATAGGAGCAGTTGAATCTATCATGATCGGTTTACATGATAGGAATTACAGAGATTGCGATATCTAGCATATCCGATCAGATTCTTCCTTCATCATCAAGGATCTTCACGCAGTCTTGCGGCGCACGCCGACCTATGCCATGCCCCGCGTGGCTTGATCTCATGGGCTAGGGCCTCCCCTGGCAGCTCTGCCCATGTACAACCCTAAGGATATCGGGGGTCATACCCCACACTGGTAGAAGTGTTGCAAGCACATCGTCAATTATGGAGGCTAGCATAAGTGTTGCAAGCACATCATTAACTATGGAGGCTGGTACTGGTAGGCTATACGATCGAAGAATCATTGGACTGTCTGGCCTTTACCCAAACAAACCTATGGCTACAACACATCTTTTGGGGTTGGTGGATCCATCAACAGCGTGAGGCTTCACAAACTATCAAAGAGCTAACATGCACCAGATGGAACTTCAAACACAAACTCTCGGTTCTCAGTATGCGCAGCATGATCAGTACAATGCATTGGTGTGCTTGGTTTGTTGCTGTAGGAGGACATTGCAAACTGGTCTAAGAACTGTGGGACACAGTATGGATACAGCCTAGGTGTGTCTAAATGGACAACATCGCTTGTTGATATGGACAGAAGAGGAAACTGAGACCTCGAACCTAGGTATGTTCTCAGCAGGATAGAACGCCATGCGATTGGGTTCTGTTAGCTCTGTTCCAAAACAACGAATGCCAGTCAACCTTGGTCCAGTGGCAAAGGGAAAACGTTGCATCCTTTTGGATAAGCATGTGAGAAAGGATATCTGCGTTGCTGATTTTACTGTAATTAGTGACAAGAACAAGTATATGAGAAAACTTTGAGGTAGAGAGGAGTGTTGTAGATAGTTAGATTGATACATTTCACTTTGTGAAGCGATTATCATTTGTAGAAGATAGAGGGAGGATGGGCTTTGCTGAATCTTGTGCAAGGTAACATCCTGCCTCTCTGTTTTGCCCATTTAACTGAACCACTTTGATGAAACATGGAGATTTTCTTACTTAAGTTGGATGTGGTGCATGCAGGTTGTGTGTCAGACATTGATGGACGTGTTGTTTCCTGGATGGAGGAGCAACAATTACCGTACCCAGGTGCAGCCTCCAGCATATTGTTTGTGAATGTATATAGGCGAAGAACGGGTGGCCGTAGAAAACCCCAGTACAGTTTAGTTGTTTTGTACAAGCACAAAAGAGGAACATGTGGGGCTATACTTGTGTCGTAGAAATGTGTAAGTACCAAAGGGGGCTGTGTGGTTGTGTAATGTGTAAGGTATAGGTCAACTGGTTCTGTCTCTAGGTGTTGTAGAGCTTCAGGTTGCCCTGACGAAACCTTGAAAGAATGGTTGAATATTAGATGAGTTAGGCCAGTCTTAGTGGAAGTTTTATGGCTCAGTTTTCAACACACTCATATTTTGAAAACAGTGCAGAAGAGTTTTATCCCTATAAAACTCTCTCTACCCATGAAACTTTCATCTCTCTTCCTCAATACAGTTCCATGTCAACATATTGAATACACATGAAACTCTCATTGAGATTGACCTTATGGTTCTCTGAAGAGGCACGGCGTGATAGTAAGCTGTTCTCAGACAGTGTGAATGGAGTAGCAGCTTGTGATGCATGGCTAGTGAGTGGCAGAGAAAGGGAGCCAGATTCAATGATTTAGAGCATCTCCAGCAGTTCCCAAATACCTACCCCTATCCTAATAAAACTGTTATATCGAAGACAGCTATGTTTTTTTTCTTGCTCCAACAGTTCCTCAATACCTTTTTCTTTTTTTGGTGGCCACCAATATTTCCCTCATCTCCTCTTAAAAAAAGAGGGAGATACAACTCCACCAATATCATGGGGACCATCCCAACTACTACTTTTCAGCTATATTTTCTCTTGCACTCCCGTGGGACCTACCTTTCATATGGGTATTGGGGGAGATATATTGGGGTACTGCTGCAGTAACTCCTCCAATAAATCTAGAAAGTGATATTTGGCTACCCCAATATTATCTTATTGAAAGAGTTGTATTAGGGGGCTGCTGGAGATGCTCCTAGCTTCTTCAAGTCACAACTTACCTCCTTGTATCTACCGTCTAACATGAATCTTAGGGCTGAGAATGGTCGCAGGTGATCTCGCCCAGGGACAACTTTTTTAGCACACGGGAGCGTCCTTGGCAAAGCGCGCGGACGCACACGTTTTCCAGCGGCCGCGCCACGCCGCTCTCCCGGGGGCGTGCTATGCGCCAGCCGTTCGGACGGTAGGTGTGTGCCAGCACTTTAATTATCTACTGTAGCAATGAGCGCCCGGACTGTTTTTTTTTATTTGGGCTGAATTTTGCTCTGTAAGTTCGGTGGACAGTGTGCTGTTGAGACTGATTCTTCACTGCAGCAATGTGACATCCATGAAAATCCAAATTTTCAGAGTACGAACGTGAAAAAAAAAGAAAAAGAAAAGAAAAGAATGCTTATGAATTTCAGATTGGGGGAACCAATTTTAGGTTAAATTGTTCGATATAGTGATTGGATTATTTTGTGCAGTATGTCACGATGCCAATCAATACAAATGTAAGGAGTTGATGGTTGCTTTTAAGCACTTGATTAGCTATGCTTTTGTTGCTACTGTTAGAAAGCACCAAGCAATGGCATAACTAAATTGCTCCAGTGACTTGTTTGTCAACCGAAGGCATATTTGGATAATCAGTACTCAGTGACTTGCTTGTCAATTGAAGCCTAATATATTTGAATGATTCAGTGATATGCATGTGCTCTTTTGCTAGTCAAAGTCTCCTGACATGTAGTGAATTGGCCAATGATTTGTGATGACAAGCTAGAAAAATAATTGCTGTCTAAAGAATTTTGAGATGCACAGACTGTCCGGAGTTACCTACTATTTTTTTTCTTGTGCTATATTTATTAGTACTAGCGGCAGCTGTAGAAATATGCAATCTAGCAAGAAATTGTTTGCTGGGAAGTATATCAGTGATTGATTAATTCCTGCTACTATTGTTGCTCGGTCTGCCTTCACAGTTGAGGAAAAAAAAAGACTAAGTTCTAGGCCTGCATCACCTGCGACCATTGTTAGCCTTAGATTCATGTTGGACGGCAAATACAAGGATGTAACGTTGTGACTTGGAGAAGCTATGAATCCGGCTCCCAGAGAGAAGATCTGTGCCAGCAATGGGAAGGGAACCCGGTGGCAGAGGTGTTGTGGTGTCTCTGCACTTGCTGGCAAAAGCAGAGCCTGAACCGGTGAAGCCGCGACTCCTGATTCCTGAATGCGTTCAGTTCCTCTGGCTCCAAAGGGGTGTGGGTGTGCGTGTGCTTCTGAATTAGTACTACTGGTACGTACGAGGAGTAGAGAACGCAGCAGGCAGGATTCAGAAGTCATTGCAGACGAATCGTGAGAAGCCTAGCCCGCCCACGCGAAGGCAAGCCGAGTGGCCGGTGGCGGATGCCTTTATACCGCAAACCTCCCCGTCAGCCCGGCCCGGTCAAACAAGTCAGGTAGCAGCGTCGTCATCCGATCAGAGCTCAAGAAGCCCACCGCGATCGACGCGACGCTGCGACACGACATGGACGGGGGTCCGGCGGCAGAGCCCCAGGCGTGGATGGCCGCCGCCGCGCGCAGGTGGCTGGAGAACGCCGGCGCCACGGCGGAGGACGCCCCGGGCCGGGCCTTCAACGCGCTGCCGCTCTCCGGCGTGCGCGTGTCCCTCGCCGAGCGCGGCCGCGCGCTCTGCTCGCTCCGCGTGCCGCCCCAACTCACAGTGCGTGCCTCTCCCACTCTCCCTCCCTCCTTCCTTCCTTGTAGCCCAGGCCCAGCCCAGCTCTCGCGTGACAAGTTCTTGGCTTGGCTCTGATCAGGACGCGGAGGGGAACTGGCACACGGGCGCCATCGCGGCGGCGGCGGACGACGTGTGCGCCGCGGCCATCATGTCCGCCGAGGGCATCATCAAGGTCTCCGTCCACTACGACATCTCCTACTTCACACCGGCCAAGCTCCATGTGCGTACTGTCTTCTCCCCACTACCTCCTACCTGCTACTGTCTTCTCCCCAGTTTCTTTTATTCAGTTTCGCCTTCATTCCCTCCTCGGGACGCCAAAAGAAATAATCTTTTCTGTTCTTTTCGCTTCCCCACTACGTTAGTATAGTGTCTGTGTCTTTAACACTCGAGTCAATGAGAAAAGAAACAAGAGGTTTGCTACGTGTGGTGTAGCCACTCTACACACTCCTTCACACACACACACATCATCATTGGTTAACGTTTGGCTACCAGGCGTGTCGTCGTCTTCAATCAGGCCGGCGATGAATGGCACGTCACTGCCTAGCAATAAGTAGAGTACATCATGGATGCCAGTCCAGCCTATGCTGTAATGTGATTGTAGCAAGCTCCATGGATAAGCCACTCCCATTTCGTACTAGTTTCATGCATTCTTTTTTAGCAATCATATTGGTTTTGATTTCTGAAGTGTGATCTAGGTAACTGTGGTTGGCTAGAAATTTGCTGTCAGATACTTCTAAAACCAGAGCAGATTATTGGGGGTTTATGCAGATCCAAGTCTTTTTTCCCCTATTCTGATGAAATTACTCCTCCGAAATGTTCTGAGAGAAGATTAAACTTGTTGTCATTGTTAAGAGGGATATCTTTCTTTTTCATAACACGCCTTTCACAGAAATTCAGTCTATATATATGTGGACTGCATCACCCATATTACATTGTCCAATTTGGTGAGCCTGGTCTTTCAAGTAAAGCCGCTTTAATTTCCTGGGCACCCAGCACTTGGTTAGCATTAACTGCACATTTTTTTCATGCTAATAAGATGGGTAGAGAACCGGAATATGCTTCATTCTTTGGGCACCTTCTCTTGTCTTCAGCATTTGTTCTTTGAACAGTTGGGCAGGAGGTCTGTCCTGACGGTTCTTCGCTAATATTCCGTTGTATTTATTTATAACCATTTCTGTGGATGCAACTTTTGGCTATTGTTCAGCACAAGAAAGCAAACCTGTAAGGTAGCAGGAATAGGATTGGCCATTCTATTCTATCACATGTAGACATGCTTCTTTTTGAAGTTTGTTTCCCAGAAGCAACCCTGTTACTACTACCTAGGAATAGGATAACAGGGCAGTGGTTAGGTTTCCCTCCAAGGAAATTTCCAAACAACCGAAGTTTGTTAAGGAATCCAAAGCCTTTCAGAAATCCACAGTCGTTTTCTGTTACATGACTCAGCAAAGCAGTTGCCTGTACCTTTACAAATTGTATTCGATAGGGCTCTCTCATACCCTTTTCAGATTCTTGACAGGTTTGAGTAGTGTTACTTCTTTTTCTCTGATGAACATACAGTTAGTATTCAGTTCAGACTCTCTGCATGTATTAAGAAAACAGCACTGCACACTTGCGCAGAGATGCTTTCAGCATGTATTTATGCTTTTTTCATGGGAACGACGGGGGACGAAAAGAGTCCTCACCTGATATATTACCATGGATTCCGGGCTTACCGGTGATGGTAACAGATAACAGGGGGGCGCCGGCATCGCGCCAATTACAGAAGCCATGAAGGCTTTATGTTTCGAAGGAACTGAACTGAACTGAAATGTTGTGTGTCCAGGAGGAAGTGGAGATGGACGGGCGGGTGGTGGAGCAGAAAGGGCGAATGACGGCGGTGACAGTGGAGATTCGGAAGAAGGAGTCCGGCCAGCTGGTGGCCATCGGGAGACAGTGGATGACGGCCTCCAGGCCCAAAGGCTCTCAGAGCAAGATCTGAAGCTTCCTTTAAATTCAATCAGTTCCTTGAGAATTATTCAGCAAGATCTGAATCTTCGTTGAAAATTCAGTTCCAGATGTTAGTGGTGTTGATGTCCCCTTTAATTTAATCATGCGTTGGCAAGCAAGATGAAAAATTTCATCTCTGTCCTGCGTTAATCCCAGCTCTGTTCTGCGTCGCTTTCAGTTGCATTGCTAGCAGCGTTTTTTAGTGGATTTTGTTCGATATGCCATGGCGTTTTATACAGCTGACTGAAAACGACGCGTGCACTGTTGTGTTTTTCTCTAACGAGATATCCATGGCCATTCCAAAGCAACTTCACCTAATCTTCAGATGGCCATTCGAAAACGTGGTGAGATAGAAGAAGGTCGTGCTAGCGAGCAGCGATCCCAGCCTCCAAACGCGCGGCCTGCCGCAGCCGGCGGCGTGGACATGGGCGACGCCGGCGACGGCGAGACGCGGGCGCTGCGGTTGGTGGCCGTGGCGAGGAAGTGGCTGGAGGACCCCCGCGTGGGGTACGACGGCGGCGTCGGCGCTGGCCGGCGCGCGCGTCGCCGTCGCTGAGCCCGGCCGCGTCGTCTGCTCGCTTCCGCGTGCGCGCCCCCGTTGCCGTGCGTGCCGGCCGTCCAAATCCTGAACTCCACCATGGCTGATGGTTGACTTTGTCCCGGAGCACCTGAGCCTGGCTACTGGCTTGCCGTGGGTGCAGGACGCGGAGGGGAGGTGGCACGCAGGAGCGATCGCGGCGGCGGTGGACTGCGTGTGCTCGGCGGTGGTGCACACGGTGGTGGGCGCGGCCACGGCCACCGTCCACTACAGCTTGTCCTACTTCTCGCCGGCCGATCGCGACGTACGTCCAGATTAACCTTCCATTTTTGTGTCTGGATACCCGCAACTCTGGTCTCCTCTGGAGCTGGAGCGCTCACCTCTAGCTCCGGCCGGCCTCCATCGCAGACGGAGGTGGAGGTGGAGGGGCGAGTGGTGAGCCGGAAGGGGAAGCTAACGGCTGCGACGGTGGAGGTGCACAAAAAGGAGTCCGGCGAGCTGGTTGCCGTAGGGAGGCAGTGGGTGACCCCTGCCTGGCCAACAAAACCAGCAAGCTCTGAAGAAGGAGGAAAATGATGTGTAATAATTGGCTGGCACACTCCTTATCTTGGAAGTTCGATCTTTCAGAAGAAGAAGAAATTGTTTTGGTAGCTATTCCTGGTTTGCGTGAGGTCGGACTCGGTCGTTGGCGCCGGGATCACAATCAGAGTGTGTGCGCTGGATGCGTGCGTGTTCACGCGGGAACGAGTGGCCGCGGCATTGTCTGGACTCTGGATCTTGCATTGCATTGGGGATGGCACGGCGCAGCTTGCGGAGGAACATGGCGCGCGGCGCGCCGTGGACCGTTGGCCACCGGTTGCCGTTTGCCTATTTATGTTGCAAAAGATAGGGTCATGGAAAGGCGGTTGGCCGTGCCAAAAAACTCTATCGTCTTCTTTGCGTTGGCGTGCGTGTGCAAGTGATCGTGCTCGGCTCCGGCGAGCACCGCAGCTATGACGGTGGCCGAACCAGTTTGGTACCCGGAGGAAGACGCTTTCTTCGTCCAACTTGTGACAACAAGGAGGAGGGGGACCACACACGATGGATCTTTGACATGGCGCCACCACTCACATGACCAACGCATGTTCGGAGAAGGGTCGAACCTGTGGCTGTCATGTGGTTGGTCGCGCCTGTGTCAAGCATTTATTAACCCATCGTGTGTGGTTGTCTTTCTTCTTGTCTCTGAACTAGCTCATTTGGTAAGACTATCTCTCAACTTGTACAATGCTATGTATGTCCTTGTCAAAAAAAAAAAATGCAAGCTGGCGCATGAGGATTGGATAAACCCATTTTGTGTGGTTGTCTTCTCCTTTGTCTCTGAACTACTATCTCAACTCGTGCAATGCTATGCAAGCTAGCGCATAAGAATTGGAACGAGTGCAAGCATGGCCTGCATATGTGCCGCATTGAGTAATCGTGATTGATCATCGACATCTATATCAACATTTTTAGGGGGGGATGGGGTGCGTCGAAAAGTCCCCACCTGATCCAAGACTTTGTTTACACTCTTGATCTTTAGCCTCTTTACCATTTTTAGCAGGCAAGTATATTGGTATTCTATAATATACAATCTTGTATAATGTCGTGCCATGCAATTGTTCGGGGTTAAAGCGTAATCCATAATCGACAGAAATGAATGGTGTCCGAGACTATGAGTCATACGGCATGATCAGAAGCTCAAGACCTAGGAGTTGGAGGATGGCCCAACACCGGTTTAATTTGGATATGTGCACTAACCAGAAGACCTTCTTGAGTATCTTGGAGGCAAGACCAGAAGGTGGCTTGTTTTTCCTTCACATCAACTAAAAAAAGGAAACCAACAATTAGGATAGAATCATAGTAAAGAAAACCAAAGTACAAAACAAAACAATGGACAAACCAATCTGGTGAGCGCGGCGTCGGTGTCCTCCGAATCCAACGGCATCAACAGGTGGGCAACATCTTCGACTCCGATGTCCCTTTACAATAGGATAGCCACGGGTTGTTGCAGCTAGTGGTGTGAACTGGACGCTGCAAACTGTAATAGAAAAGGTTAAGAGAAAGAAAATGGTGTCGACACTAGCTTGTGCCTGTGCGGTCCCTGGCATGGCGGCTGGCTCTGGCAGTGAGAAATGGATGGGGAGTAGGAAGAAGGAAGAAGGAGCAATTACGGCTTAGGGACGGGATGATGTGCCGTGCGTCCGCCAGGCGACTAGCGGCAGGTGGCCGCGGCCTACCCTTCTGCCGCGGGCGGAGGCATGCGGCACGGACACGCAGTCGTCGTGCCCTGCATCCTCCATGAGCGGTGAGTTCGTGCGGTGTGCACGCAGCCGCCAAGAGCAGGAGGGGATCAAGGGGCGGGGTGGAAAATGGATGAATGGAGTGAGGGATTGGCTTAAATACCTAGGGTTTGCCTTATTTGGGTTGGGCTAGTTTGATATTGGGCTAGGACATGTATTTGGATCTCCATGTATTTTTTACCCATGGCTTAACGGGTATGGAGACTATAGAACGTTCCAGTACCCGCGTACCCGTTGGTTGAATGTTTCCCCCAATTAGAGACTCATGGATGATGTATTTAGTCCAGATTCAGACCCTAGTGGAGTAAATACTCGTCGGGTCTCGGGTCGTGGTCCTATTGCCATTTTTAGTCCGAGCCATGCGGCATGATCAGAAACTCAAGGCATAGGATCATGGAGGATTGTGGTACTGTGTTGTGCCATTTTTTTCCCTAACTACTACTTAATTCTTCGAGCAGCCCATGCATTGAATCCTTTGGACATGGACACGTGTCATGAATTCAAAGTAGATGTCCACGGTTTCCCGTATGGACATTTTCTCGCCGAATATGTCCCCTACCCCCTCCTTCTCATCGTGATAATGAGTGTTTGGATTTCTAGGTTATTATAGCGTATTTTGACTCGTAATCACTAAAAACAAGTCCGAAATGAATTATAGGACTACTGTAGTATGATGGTTTGATTTATGATAATCCATCTCATAATTTAATCAGTTTAGATGGTAATTAAATTATTTTAGCTGATTATCATAATCATAGAGTCATGAAAAGGTCGATATTTACACTAAGCAGATCGTGCAAAATCGTGCCAGGTGACAAAAAAGAAAGAAAAATCGGCATATGCAACTCGTATTTCCACATTTTATTCACCATCATCTGACTCTGATGAGCTCCTTCCTCCACGCCTCCTCTGTACACCAAATCATTCTTCGTCTTGTCAAGTCAATCCCCACGCCTGCAGCACAAACCAGAAAAACAATGCTAATGTGAGTTCATTCAGTTAAGCACGAGACGAGCCCAATGCAAGAATTAATCCGCGTGCACCGGACCTGAATCCTGCCGTCCGACGTCCCGACGACGAGGACGTCACCGTCGGCGTCGACGGCCATGCACTGGACGCGGCACCCGGGCCCTCCCGCCTGCAGCGTGCCGATCCTGGCGAGCTTCTCCCTGGACCAGATCTCCACGGCGGCGGTCCTGGAGGCGACGTAGACGAGGTCGGCGCTGACGACCAGCGACCGCGCCTCCGCCGCCGTCGCCATGGAGCCGACGAGGCCGTAGTTGGCGCAGCTCCACACCTTGACGGACGTGCCGCCGCCGTCCACGGACGACGACGACGGCGTGCTTCCGGTGTAGAGCAGCCCGTCGTGGACCTGCAAGGCGTAGACCGGGCTCGCCTTGCCCAGGATCCTCTTGCTGCCGGACTGGATCACGCCCAACGTGCCGCTCGCCAGATCGATCTCCTGCCAATGCCACGCCAGCCACCATCGACCACGGTCAGCGCTTCTTGCCCATTCGGTCCATGCTTATCAAGGTTTCAGGATTTCGGCGCAGCACAGACCTGAATGCTGCCGTCGTTGCAGCCGCAGAAGAGCTTGCCTTGCACCAGCGCCATGGACCTCACGTACTTGTTGGGGTTCAGGAGCTTGGAGTTGCCACTGTTCCAGCTCAGCACCTTCACGCCTGCGCCTTGCGGCACGAAGCAGGCCACGGCGCTGGCGACGGCAAGGCTCTGCACGGGGTCTCTCGTGTCATGGACCTCCACGCACCGGAGCACGCCGTCCCGGAACTGCCACACCTGCCATCCATGCAGTGTCAGCTCAGCTGCTGAATCTTGCCACGAAAAGAAGCGTGGCTACGTACGTACCCTTATACTTCTGTCCAGTGAGCCGCTGTAGAGCTTCTCCTCCGAGTGCAGGACTGACAAGCTGGTGATGGCCTTCGCGTGCTCCTGAGCCTCGTGGACAAGACGAAGGATGCTTTCGCTCCCTTCCCATACCTTGAGGGTGCCGTCAGAGTGGCCGGAGAAGATGTAGTTCTTGAGGTAAACGACCGACGTCACCTCGCCGTTTGCGCTGCAGTCTACCTGGTTGATCTCCTTGTGGCTCCACATGTCCTGCAATGGCCAATGGGAAATTCAGAGAGATCTTTTGTCGTCAGTAAATCTGACGGCTGCAGTGTATATAGAGCCTGAAAATTGGGAATGCAATGCAGGTAGTTGAGAGCCATTACAGAGCTGGATTCCTGGCCGTCTGATAGCAGCTTGAGCATCTCGAACGCGAGGCCGGACGACTTCTTCAGCTCCCTCAGCGTCTTGAGCACGTCCTTGATGTACGTCGTGATGTCGTGCATCCCCTCTACAAAGAAATTTGCACATCACATTCCGAGGTTCAGTTCACAGATAAGGTAAGGTTTACTGACAATGTTCAGCAAATGTATGTTGTGCACAAGAGAAGGAATTGAAGAAGAAGAAGAAAGAATGGTTGATGAACCGAAACGGACCGCGGTCGTTCATGAAGCTCCTGAGCGCGACCATGGCGAGGACCCTGTCGCTGCCGTGCTTGGCGGAGCGGAGCATGACGACGAACTGGCGGAGCAGGCAGACCCGGGCTGCCCCTAGGACGCCGGTGTCGGGGAGGAGGGAGAGCATGTACACGAGCCAGGTGGCGCACACGAGGCTCGTCGTGAACAGCTCCGCGTTGTTGGTCCTGAGGCACTCCGAGAGGGCCTCGAACACCAGCCCGAACTCGTGGCTCACCACCGCGTACGCCGCCTTTCTCTCCCACTCAGACGCGGCCTTCCCTTCCTCCTGCGAGATTCAGAGTTCTTCAGACATGGCGAACGTTCTTCGTGCGCTCGACAATTCAGCGGCGTCGGCCTACCATTTCGTCCTCGCCGTCGGCGCGAGCGGAGCTCAGGTCCTGCGACTGCCGGTACCTTTCCTTGACCCTGGCCAGCTTCAGCAGCGTGGACCGGGCGAGAGGCCTCCCCGACGACGAGAACTTCCCCGGGAGGCACATGATGGTCTCGGCGGCAAGGAGCTGGCACCGCGGGAAGTCGGTGTTCTTCAGGCACTGGATGAGGCAGTCCACGGCTTCCTCGCGGTACATGCTGATCTTCCTCGGCTCCACCAGGAGATCAAGCTGGAGGAGCAGCCCCGCCACGACAGGGCTGTGCTCCGGCGGCACGGACTGCAGGTACACGAGCAGCGTGTGCATCATGCTGAAGGAGCTACCCTCCTTGATGGTGCGGAGAAGACGCTCCGCCGCCGATCGCCTGATCGAATAATCATTCGATACATAAAGAAGTTGAAAGAAATTACTCTTAATGAAATACAGATGCAATCCGTTCTCGAAAAAAAGAAGTTGAAAGAAATTAATGGAATTTTTGGGATCCAGGAGTTGGTACTTTTTCAGCTTGAGCAGCTCGTAGAGGAAGCGCACGATGTCCATCTTGTCGGCGTCGCCGACGACGTGGAAGGCGTCGAGGACGGCGCCGAGGGACGCCTTCTCGGCGATGCTGCTCCGGCAGTGGCCGTCCTCCCAGATGCACCTGAGGAGGATCCGCATGGCGGCTAGTCTCTCCTCCACCGGTTCGGCCTCCAGGCTGGCGGCGAGGCTCCGAATGAACCTCTCGGACAGCAGCGCGGACCTGGGCACCGGCGACGTGGAGCTGTCCTCCGCGCCGGCGGCCTCGACGAGGATCTGGCTGAGGAGGATGACCGAGGCGGCCTTGGGGCTGACGCACATCTTGAGCGGGTCCTCGTCACCGCCGCGGCGGATGGTGGCGACGAGCGCCTCCGCCAGGTCCATCTCGACGAGCTGCTCGGGCGCGGGCGTGAGCAGGCAGATGAGCACGGCGGCCTCCGCCAGGCCCTTCTTGAAGAGCGCGGCGAGGCAGTCGACGTCGGAGTCCACCCTGGTGAGCGTCTGCACGACGGCGTCGTCCCGGGATGCGAGCTCGGCGAGGAGGAAGACGGCGACGCGCAGCACCTGCGCGCTGACGGAGTTGAAAAGGATCTCCACGAAGCCGTTCACGACGGCGGGCCTGGCGAGCGCGGCGAGAATGGCCGGCTCGGCATCGGAGCTACCGGCGGCGGTGGCGTCCCGCCAGAGGCGCTCGATCTTGAGCACCGACCGCTCGGACTGCGCCAGGTCCTCGGACGTGCAGAGGCAGGACACGGCGGCGCGGAGCTCGGCCACGGCGCTCTCGAGCGAGGCCTGCGCGATGACGCTGGTGGGAGACGGCGCGCTGGCGCTGGTGTTGGCTTCCGGGGACGGCGACGAGGTGGCCTGCGCGCTGACGCTGGTGGGAGGCGGCGCGGGGCTGTCGCCCGCCATGCCGGTTGTCGCCGGAGGAGGCGTGGCCGGCGGCGGGGAACGGGAAGGGGAAGGGGACGGCCGCCGCTGCGGCTGCTGCTGGTCGCGCCAGGCGCCGATGAGGCGCTTGAGGACGTAGTTGGTCTTGGGCAGCTGCGCGCCGTGGAGGCGCTGGCGGGTGATGGGGCAGGTGGCGTTGCCCCGGTCCAGCCACTCCTGGATGGCGCGCCGCTCGTACGTCTGCCCGGTCTCGAGCGTCACCGGGTCGTCGAACACCTGGCTCGTGATCGGGCACACGAAGTCCTTGGGCGTCGGCAGCGGCCCCGGCGTGTCGACGGCGTCGTCGTCGTTGCCGCGCGCTGGGGAGCTGCTGCTGGTATATATGTACGTGCGTGTTTGTTAGTGAAATCGCCTTGGGATCAGCAGCAGTGGCAGCTGTGGTGGTGGTGGCGGTGGCTTGCTTACCTCGCTGGCTCCGGAGACAGCCGGCCGGCGTCGGCGCGTGGGCGTGGCTGCTGGAGGAGGACAGTGGCGGCGCCACGATCTTTTCCTACGAGACAAGGCAGGCGGCATTGGCAACTCAAATCAAATTAAACCGCGCGCTGGAAGCATGCTGTCAAGCTTTGGCATTGTTTTTTTTTTTGACATGCTCTTTGGCATTGGTTTGATCGAGTAGATTTCCTTGTCAACGCACGTTCCTAGGATTGACAAATTCAGGGCACACATGACATGCGCGCGTGCTCCGAGATTTGGCATGCCAAAGCTCTGCAGCTTCCAGCAGAGAGGGAAAAAATAAAGACGAATCACACTCGAATATTCAAGTGCCAACTCCCCTGCGATGATGCCGATGAATCAAAGACAAATGGCTCGTTTGAGACGTACTAGTACCACCACTACTTTTACTTTGTACACCACTTACCTATTGTGCACACGTAACTTTATTTAACCACTTCTATATCTCAGGTGCTTGATTTTTTTAAATATTTTTCAGATAACATATATTTCTTTATTGTTTGGCTATATTTTTCTTTGAAATTGTCACTTGTGATTGATCGTGTAAGATTGCTGCCTGAAATTTCTAAAAATTTAGGTATTTGAAACATAACAACTCCCTTATTTAGCAACTGTCTATGTAGTTAAAAAATGGTTGTGTATATGGTCTTCGATGTAAAATCTAAAAGAAAAAGAAAAATTCACGGGCAGTCCTTCAACTTGGTCCATAAACTTGGCTTCAGGTGTCATCCAAGTCCAAACGGGTCCAAACACGCTCTGGATGCTGACGTGGTGCGCTGCCGTGGCTCCTATATGTGGGCCCCACATGTCAGTTGGTTATATTTCTGTTTATTTTTTATTTTTTGATGATGTGGCACGCTGACTTTTTCAAAACATAATTCATAACTTTTTTATATGAGCTTGGATTAAGACAAACTTTATATCAAAATTGTAGCCCTCGACAGGATCTACAACTTTGTAGTTGAAAAGTTTTTGAATTGAAACTATTTATAGGGTTCTAAAATAATGATGCAAGTTTACAGATTCTAAAATTTGAAATTTAAAATTATCAAAAAATCTCGAATGTTGACATGATGTATATGAAAGTTATAGTTCTCAATATAATCTACAACTTTATAGTTGAAAAAGTTTTTTTATTTAAACTTGTTTAGTATCTATAAACTTAGAACACATATTTGTGACACTAAACAACTTCAAATAAAAAACTTTTCAACTACAAATTTTTAGATCGTATGGAGAACTATAACTCTGATATACACCATGTCAACGTTCGAGATTGTTGGATAATTCTAAATTTCAAATTTTAAAATCTGTGCACTTACAACAATATTTTGGGACTCTAAATAGTTTCAATTCAAAAAAATTCCACTACAAAGCTGTAGATCCTGTCGAGGGCTACAATTTTGATATAAAGTTTTTCTTAATATGAGCTCATATAAAAAAGTTATGAATTATTTTTTGAAAAAAATCGGCGTGCCACGTCAGCAAAAAATAAAAATAAACATAAATATAACCAACTGACATGTGGGCCCCACATGTAGGAGCCACGCTAGCGCGCCACGTCAGCCTCCCGAGCGGGTTTGGACCTCGATGGCACCCGAAGCCAAGTTTATGGACCCAGAATTGATATTTTAAAAGTAGAACTTGCCAACTTGAATGATCCCCGTAAATTTTCCTCTAAAATAAATGTAGCCTTCTGTACTAAAGATGGTTTACATCTCTTACTTATTACCATCTATCTAATGTGTCAATAGTTCAATATACTCTGTCCAATCACAAAATAGTATCGTTTTTGGACTGTACTTACTCAACATACACTGAAGTTAAACTCCTTAAGTTTCACAATATTTTTCATTCTAGGATCTATTTTTTCTCCTATTTTTTTCTCGATCGCCCAAAAGATTTACGTGTATTTGTATTAAGAGAGAAATGTTTTTTACATGAGGCGCACTAGGAGGATTTTCCCCTAAATTACTTTTAGTTCTCACGTTCAAAAGCTTCCTTAAGTCTCTAAATTTTTTGTATTTGCAACACTCAGTCACGTCTCCCTAGCCTAATATATCTGCCAATGGGGATGCAAGACATCAAGGACTGTGATGAATTGTCCCCATCCCCAAATAAATCAACTTATAGAGTTATCTTAAGTCAAACTTTTTTTAATTTTGATCGAATTTATAGAAACTAACACCAATATTTATAATGCAAATTAGCACCATCAGATACACCATGGACCTTATTTTCATAATGCATTGCTTGGTGGTATAGGTGTTCATATTTTTTCCTATAAAGTTGGTCAAAGTTACAAAAATTTGACTTAGAGCATCTCTAAGAGTTCTCAAGAATTTCTTTCCAAAACTATGGAGTTTTCCAACTCGCCAAAAAAGTATTGGAATGAATAAATAAGACCATCTCCAACAATTTTCAATAATTCATTCTTAAAATATAGAAGACAATTTTACATCACGAATCCTATACTATTTCTAAATCATTCTAACCACTTTTATATATCCGCGCTTTCGGTGATTTTTTCTAAGTGCCAAAAGATTGAGAAGTGAGATTGAGAACTCTTGGAGATGGGTTTTTTCTACCCTCGCCAAAAATCGATTGGGATGCTTTATTGTGAACTCTTGGAGATGCTTCTAGGACATCTCATGTTGATTTATTTGGGGATGGAGGGGTACCTATAGTTTCGCTCTTTAATGTTTCTTATTCTTATTTTGTGTGAGGTTAGCCAGAATGATAATTAATATTGTGAAAAGGGAGAACCACATACTACCTCCAGTAAAAAAAACTTAATCGAGTTTAACTTTGCATGGTCTATGATAAGTATCTTTAACCATTAATTTTTTATATGTAATATATTCTTAAAATCTCTCAAATTCAAGAGATTTTACAAATAATGAACAAAAAACTTTACATATATCTTACATGTCTACAAACTAAATAAGGAGAGAGATAATGCTATTTCTGGGTAGATTTTTGTGCAATGATACTGGTGGGTAATTTATCAACACATAGAGAGGTGCTTGTTCTATTTTATTCTCTCTGCTTAATGACGTGGAAATTTGTTAACCTTGATAATTAGCGTTGAGATTTCTTTCAATGGCAAAATGCTAAGATAACAATAAAAAAGTAGTTTTATGCTGACTGCACTGTTGATGAATTTTATTTAAGGCAAGTTTTTTTTTTTGGTTACGGTGGTTATGTTTTTGAACTTATATAAGGCATGGTGGAGTGATTTTTGTTTCCTACATCGGTAGGTGGTTCCAACTTTCTGAAAACCTAAAGGCGTTGACACAGGCATATTTTGCGAGCACTACACATACGACCCCATTTAAGTAACACTAAAAAACCCATTGATTATTAAAGCATAAAAAAACCATTGGTTAAGCTAGATCACTTGGATGGAACAACTCATATAGATGCATTGAGTGGTTTATATGCAGCGTAGTACTCTCGCTGTACTCAAATGGTCTAATTGGACGAATCCTCATATTTTGCAATTATTCAATGCTCTCCTCTAATCACGTTCTCTGAACATTTGTTATGCAAAGGGTCCTGAACCTACATTTAAGATTAATTTGTCCAATTCTTTAAATTGCTGCCATGTTACCTTAGAAAAATTGAAAATTATCACAAAACGACCGACAACACAATTTTAGTGCAATCACCCACGCTTCTCGTTTTCCTTTTCTTAACTGAAAAAAAACTGCCCTGAATCTCTGAACTCTAATCATGCAATTAACTACTAGTAGTATAGTAAGCTCTTGCGTCTCGATGGACGCCAATGCAAGTTGCAGAGCACGCACCTCTTTGCCGGCAAAGAGCTCGGAGGAAGACTCCTCCAGGCTGTCGTCTGATGGCGCCCCCGGCGACCGCGACCGCGGGTGCTCCGCTCGGATCCTTGACGCCGGGCTCGCTCTGCCCACCGGCGGCGATTGCTGCTGCACTATGAGGTGCGGCGGCACGCGCTGCGGGTACAGGCTCGGCGGCCTCATGAGGTTCCTCCTGCCCCTGACGCTGCTCTGCTGCCGTGGGTAAAGATCGCCCGGCTGCTCCTCCGTCTCCGCCCACATCGGCTGCAAAAAGCTCACCGGGATCTCGTCATGACGCCGTGTGCTTGAGAATGGGTATGGGGGCGAGTGAGGAGAACGGAGCGTGTCGCGGTATTACATTGTCCCGTAGGTCGCTCTGCGAGCTGGCAGCGGACTCGTCGTTCTCCGGCGCGGCGTCCTCGTCGCCGCGACTGTCTTCGTCGGCCCCGACGCCGAACACGAGCTCCGGAGGAGGAGGCTGCGGCGACGGCGACGGCGACGGCGACACCGCCGCCGTTGGCTCGCGGGCCTCGAGGATCCTCTTGAGGTAGAGCGCGTACGCCTTGCAGTTGGCGTCGAGCACCTTCTCGTACTCACGCTCCAGCGCCCGCATCTCCTGCGCCTGCGCCCCGCTCATGAGCGACAGGACTCGCATCGCCGGCACCGCCATGGCCTCGTCCGACCCGCCCTCCTCGTCCATGGCCTTGGCGGCGGCCGCGGCGCGGCGCGCGGCGAAGTGGCGCATGACGGGGAGGAGCCGCGGCGCGAAGAGCGCCTCGAAGGCGGCTGGCGCGAGCTCGTGGCGCGCCAGCGCGGGGTCCAGCGCGAAGAGGTCGAGCACGGCGGCGGCGGCCGCCCCGCCGCCGCCCGCGGCGCGCGGCGCGGGCCAGCGCGAGGAGGAGGCAGGAGAGCGGGGTGGAGGCCGGCAGCGACCGCAGCAGGCGCTCCGCGGCGCGGAGCGACGACGGGGGGGGACGGCGAGCCCGAGGCGGCGGTGTCGAGCGCGTCCGACACGAGGGACAGCGCCTGCAGCGTGGCCGCCGGGTGCTGCTGCCCCCGCCGCCGTCCGCGGCCGCGGCCGCCGAGAGGAGGTGCCGACGCAGGAGCGGGTCGGCGATGAGCCCGGCGAGGAAGGCGGCGGTGTGGGACACGATCGCGGAGTAGGTCGGCGTCGGCCCGGCCATCGCGTCGCGCTGCGGCAGTGAGGTGCGCTGCGGCTGCGAGCGCACGGCGACGGGGACGGGTTTGTTCTGAGGTGAAGGTGGACTCGGCAAGCGGGTCACGTGAGGCGGGAAATGACCGGAACAGGCACGCGCGGCCCCGGAGTCGGTGCGGAGAGAAGCAGGGGCAGGACGGGCATTTGGTGCTCCGTGGGAGTTTAAATTATGGCGGCAGCGGGAGAGGAGACTGACTGGGTTGTTCCCGGCCGGCGACGGCCGGCCACGCGGCGGAGTGACGCGTGGAGAGAGACGGGCGCTGGTTGGCCGTATTGGGAAAGTCAGATCCTGAGCAAGGTTTGTCGAGTCTTCTAGTGCTGAGTGTGTCCAACATATCCTCCAATCCTTGTGCAAGAACAACAATGGATATTGTATGTAGGAGAAAATAGCATGGCCAATGGCGAGTGGATCGTAGCTTCCCAAACAAAAGCTAAAGGCCAAGCGAAAGGAGAGCTATCCACCCCATTCCAAGGCCCATTATTAACAGAGAGAAATTTTGTGACATACTGTAGGCTTTTACACTCAAGACATGTAAATTGCAGATGCCGAAATAAAGCATATTCATATTCTCCTATAACTAAAAAGACTAAAAGTAAGACTAATTTTTGGTGCGACTTTTTTTTGGTCGCTCCTCCCTTCCAGCCATGCGATACCCCGCGCGATAAAAAAGAAATTGCCATCCCTGCGATTCTCGCCTGCTTTGAAGGAAACAAATCGATCACCTGAGGCCACATGCATGGAAGAAAACAATAATCATGCATGGAAGGAAACAATTGGCAAAGATAAAGCAAGACTCCTCCCTTCCGGCCATGCGATACCCCGCGCGATAGAAAAAGAAACTATCATCCCTGTGATCCCCGCCTGCTTTGAAGGAAACAAATCAATCACATGAGGCCACATGCATGGAAGGAAACAATTGGCAAAGATCAAGCAAGACGACTCAATGAGGTTGACCCTTAATTTTAGTGTTTCCAGTATACAGACCTGAAATTAAAAAGTGGCTGCTCCTTGAGAACATCAGTGGTGCCAAATAAAAGATATGCAGGTTATACATGGTAAGACTGTTGAACCTTCTGTAATTTCCTAAACGAATATTCCCACCATTCGTATATAGATCCATCCCCCTACGTTTCTTCATGCTCCAATTAGCATATAATATGAAAGTATTGTTGTGTTCATCACGACTTCCAGTTGACTACTACCATTAGCATATACTTCCTCTGCCCCAAAATATAAGTCGTTATGGGATGTGTGCAAGTCAAACTTTCTCAACTTTGACTAGGTTTGTAAAAAATATGTGCAATATTTATATCTCTAAATAAATTTATTATGAAAATATATTCAATGGTCTATGTAATGATACTAATTATGTATTATAAATATTAATATTCTTTTATATATAATTGGTCGAAGTTAAAAAAAAGTTGACTTCTCGGGAAGCGAGAATGAATTCTATTTTTGGACAGAGGGAGTATATGAAAGCAGTGTTGAAAATATTTTAACAATCAAGTTCGTCTCTATCTGATTGGTAAGCTTAGACATCATAATGGCATACAAAATTTTGACTCTCATGGACACCCTCATGGATCAGTGCAAAGCATCCCAATTCTAAAGCATACACAAATGACAACCTTAAAGTTATGATATTTTCAAAGGGTGAACAATAAAGACCATCTTAAACGTTCTGGCATTAAAGTATATACGTGAAGACACATAAGCATGGTGGTGCAAGTGAGCAGCCAGCAGGAGTCGAGAGTTATGGGCCCCGTTCGCTTGTCTGGAAAAAATAAGCCAAAATACTGTAGCGACTGGTTGTGTGAGAGAGAAATACTGTAGCGGCTCGTTGATGAATAGTACCCCTGTGAGGAGGAACCAGCCGGCTGGTCTAAAAACCAGACCAGCGAACTGGCCCATGGGGTGTTTGGATCCCAGGACTAAACTTTAGTTCCTGTCACATTGAATTTTTAGATATCAATTAGGAGGACTAAACATGAGCTAATTATAAAACTAATTACATAAGTTGTGGCTAATTCGATTGCCAGCGCCGTATACATGATGGTATGGAGATGTGGTGGAACTTATTCGTGGATTTGTTGGCGCACGAAAGAAATGGATATCGGAAATTTCTTCCTGCCGGTATAAAAAATGAACTTAGCCGCATCACGGAAAGATCTACACAGTAGAGTTTGTGAGCCTACGACTCCATGCTCTCTGCGACTATATAAATTTCACAAACTTAACTTTTTGGATTAAATGTCACTTTAACGTCGGTCATATACTTTTACTGTATTGTTATCTTATCGTGCGATCCGTGTGTTTTTAGTACAAAAGTTTAGCTATCCCGTAGCAACGCACGGGCACGAACCTATTTACATATATACTCGAACCTGTGTGTATATGATTATATGGAGATACAGTGGAACTTATTCATGGATTTATTGGCGCATGAAAGAAATGGATATCACAGAATTCTTTCTGCCGATATAAAATATTATCTTAGCCGTATCACGAAAAAGTCTATACAGTAGAGTTTGTGAGCCTGCGACGTCGCGCTCTCCGTGACTATGTTAATTTCACAAACTTTGCTTTTTGAATTAAATGTCACTTTGATGTCGGCATTTAATTTAACAGTATTGTTATCTTATCGTGCGATCCGTGTGTTTTTAGTATAAAAGATTTAGTTGTCTCGTAGCAACGCACGCGAACACGCTAACTAGTTGTATATATATAAGAGAAAGATTGGATTCACGACGTTTAACTTGCGTAGGATTGAACATGTAAGTAGATACTAGAATGAATATTACCATTTTTACAGTTTGATGTGTGTAGCAAAGGAGGAGTCGTGCCCAATCTTCTTTCTCCCACCATCGATGTAAACAAAATTCAAGGAACGAGCTAATGGACAAAGTTGCATCTGTGCAACACTATGATAAACAAAGAGATAATAGCAATTGGAGCCTTTTTTTAGAAAGTACAAGCAACTACTAGTAAATCAAATATCTCTGCCTTCGAATAAATCTTTGTGGGAGTTATATTTGGTTCATTTTAATATAAAGTACAATGGGACGCCTTCGAATAAATCTTTGTGGGAGTTATATATTTGGTTCATTTCAATACAAAAAAATAGAATTTTTTAAAACAAAACTATAGGGATGCCGAGAAATATGATGAAGGACCGAAACGACGACCAGAGGGTGAATGAGAGCCAATTAAAAATTATTTACGTGTCCCTCTAACTAAAAACTCTCCGAGTCTTGAGCGGCGAGCAATAAGTGGGCATAAGCAGCACAACTAGGCGAAAGATGTGTTATGATCAATCAGTCGCGCGAGAACCGGACGAGGCGTAGGTAGGCGGCGGACGTGGATGCGCCCAACCCCTACTCCTTTCAGGGTTTCACCGTTTCATGAGTTTTTGTTTTCCTGCTGGAGTCCTGGTTGATCCGTATCTGGTCGGGGGTCAGGGATGATGGATACTGAGGCGGCGAGAGCTAGAGGACGACAACCGCGGCGGCTATTGGCGCTCGTGGAGATGTCGTCGTAGCATCGCAAGATCGCCTAGGTGGCAGTTGTTGACACCGGTGGCAAGGCGGCCAACAAGTGCAGCTCTAGATCGCCACCCGCCCGTGTCTCTTCCAAGAAGACACTGACGGCGATGAAGAGGTCACCGTCCAGTAGGAGGTTGGATTCTTGCACCATCACCAAGAACATGTGCCGGACTACAGCAAGGCGCGTGACAACAAGGCCTGCAACAAGGCGGTCTGAGAACGATGGGGCAGTGAGGCCTTTGCCTCTTGGGTGCGGATGGTTACCATACTGGTGCAAATCAAGATGGAGGAGACAATGCTGGTCCTCCTAGAGCCCTACGAGGGCCGCGTCAAGTACCTGGTGGATAGGTTCGAATAGTTCTGAATCCTCTTGCTTTTCGGCTACGTAGGTGGCCCCAAGTTGCAGAACAGAGCCATGACGATGAGCAAGAAACAAGTTTCTTTCACCGGTGTCGGCTGCATCCTCGATGCCTCCAACCACACCAGTAGGTGTAGGATCAGTTGGTGTAGGATGCGCTCTGCGACATGGCTAACGAACTTGGCGCCACTAGCAGCATGCACTTGGCCATGCAACACAAGGTTGATAGGTTTGGTGGGTTCCTTGGTTAAGATTGAGCAGATGAGGAAGGAATAGGTCCCGAGAGCACATCCTGTGCTGGACTTTTCTAGGCCATTTGTGCGAACAACGTGAAGCCTCATATAGTTACGAGGGAGGCAAAATTTCACACAAGGTTAAATGAGTGCGTCCGTGCATGCATACGCATCCCAAAGGCCTGATGCACATCCTAATGGTGTACTGTAGAATATGCATGCATACATGTTCCCAATGGCCTAATGCGCATCATCGATGCCAGACTTTGGGATGCGCATGCATGAGCAGACGCCCTCATTTAACCTAATGTGAAATCTTGGCTCGCTTGGAACTGTCTGAGGCTTCACTAACCTTGTTGTCACAAATGGCCTGGAAAAGTCTTGCATTAGATGTGATCTGGGAACCTGCTCCTTCCTTGGCTGCTTGATCTCAATCTCCTCATCCACCTTTCTCTACCTTTTCCTTTCCAATTTCAGTTCCTCCATGAACCTATTGCGCTTTGCGACATGGTTATCAAACTTCTCACAACTGGCAGTATGCACTTGGTTGTGCAGCATGAGATCGATAGGTTCGGTGGGTTCCTATGCTCGAGGTTTGGCGGGGATCTCTGGTTCATCAGTGGTGTAGGGTAAATGTCGACTAAATATGCTCAGCAGTCCACTGAGGGGTATGCCCACGATGATAGATTGTTTGGTAGTGGTGTGCGTGATCAGGAACTAGATCGTAACAGATACACAAGACACAAGATTTATATAGGTTTAGGCCGTCAAGTCGACGTAATACCCTACGTCCTGTCCTCTGTTGGTTTGTATTGCTGGAATACGAGATGAGATGTGGGATCTGCTGACTAGGGGACCCCTGCCCCTCCTTATATACTCTAGAGGGGTAGGGTTACAAGGAAAGTATCATAGTTGGTTACATGGCAAGTATTACAATATCTATAAGAGTCCTAATAAATCATATCTTCAAGATGCCTTGTGGTATACGCCTACCAGTGCCGTGCGCCGCAAGTCTTGATCTTGTGGGCTGGACCGTCCCTGACCGTGTGGCCCATGTCCCTTACCGTGGGTACCTGGGGTCAGACCCCCACAGTAAACCTTGTGCGAGTGTGTTGCACAGAGTCTCCTTCGATAGCTACATCTTCCTCAGTCTCTCAAATGGATTTCCTTCCTTGGCTTTGCCTCTTTGCTAGGTCTTGAGATTGAACGGATGTTGGGTCGACACTATGGGGGGTATAATCCTAGGTACCCATGACAATGGACATGGGCCTCACCACCAGGGGAGGTCCAGCCCATAAGATCAAGGCCTACGGTGCTCGGCTCTGGTCGGCGTGCACCACAAGGCAATCAGAAGACATCTTGGCGATGAAGGAAGATCTATTCAGATATGATAGATATCGTATTCCTTGTAAATACTTATCATATAGCCGAATAGATCTAGACCTAAACCGACCTATAACCGTACCCTCTAGACTATATAAGGTGGGTAGGGACCCCCTCGAATGCATCTCATATTCAATACAATCCACCAAAGACACAGGACGCAGGGTATTACGTCGATCAGACGACCTGAACCTGTCTAAATCGCTTGTCTCTGTGCTTGTGTCACCATCCGGCTCCTATTACACACACCTCCACCGATTCATCTACTACCGTGGGCATACCCCTCGATAGACTATTGACCATATTTCATCGACAGTGGCACGCTAGGTAGGGGGTGTGCGTGCTGATTCCATGGTGAGCCAGATGGTCCGTTTCCCGAGCTCCATGATCCTTCCTGAGCCAGGTCAGACCTTCACGGATGGATCTATGACCTGGGTCATCGGCGTCGACGACGTCAAGGAAATCATGGAGGCAGTGCAGAATCACCCTGTGCCGATTGTGCCAACATCTACAACATCTTTAATCTCGGCGCCCTGCTGCTGGGTTAGGAGATCCATCAGCAATAATGATCTGATCGCATCCACCGATCGGGTCACAGACCACTTAGCGGAATGCCAGCTCCTCATGAATTCGGTCTTAGATAAATCTAGAGCGAGTGATGAAGTTCCTGCACTCCAGGGTCACCATGCCACTAATGTCGAGCGCCCTGCTCATGCACGCCATCCGAGGTGGCAAGATTAAGATTTGGTGATCACGGCAACTCCGGAAGGGCGTACCGTTCAACGCCGACCACTCCTTGCCCCGACGGAGAGCATGTCGAAGCCCTATTCTTTTGGGCTAGTGGGTGGAGGTCCGATCTATCAGGACGTCGTGCACCATCTTTTTCGCCCCCACATCGAGCGCAACCATGTCAACGAACTCTATCAGATCGACTTCCCTGAGGCCAACCGGCCTGCGCTAATGGTAAACATGGTGCAAATCTGAACAAATCTTCCTGATGACATGCTCCATACAATCTTGGAGGAAAGCCCCGAGCCATATTCCGAGGCCTCTACCAGCAGCTGCCCACCTTTCCCTCCAGGCTTTGGGAGAGAGCTTTTCATGGTTAGCCACGACAGCGTTGCTGTCGATGGAGAAACTAGTGTCTAGCGCCGTGAGCATGAAGCCAGGAACACTGATCGCCAACGATGTCTTAATAAAGAAGCAGAAAACGCCACCCAAGCCGCCAGAGGTGGCCTACCGCCTCTCGCTCATAATCTCCAACAAGAGTTCCTCATGGTGGACAACCAGCAAGTGGAGCAGACGCCGAGCTCAAATCTAGCTATGGCCACCCATGAGCTGGCTAGACTCCCACCAATGCCGGAGGTACTCAAGATTCAAGCACTGCTTAAAGCAGCTCAGGTCCAGGTCAATGACATCCAGAACCCAGCTCCGTCTTTTTTGATAGTGTCCACACGCAATCGTTACCCCATGGCTCTCGCCGTGATGGGGGGAGTCACTACCGTAGTGGCCAAATCGTCCAAGGGGGTCTAGGGGTAATGTTGCCATCAATCCTAGATCACAAAGGACCATGAAATTAGCATGGCCGACCAGCTCGTAACGCCAACTAGGAGGTTAATCAACCCCTACGTGGTGACGCCCATGACCACATCAACGCCAATCTCGATACCCACAATCGCATCGAGAATAGTCATGCCCAGCGACATTAGGGAGAACTCCAACGCCGGCAGAGTGCGATGACCAACACGGCAAAACCGTTGGCTTCTGACCACTCCCTGCTATCGAGCCAATGGGACCCCGCCCCTTCACAGCAAGGCTACGAGCTGTATAATGGCCCGTAGGCTTCAAGATCTTCCGGGTCGATCCCTATGATGGCAAGGCTAATCCTGAGTAGTGGATGTAGCTCTACGAGATCGCCGTGCGTGCCGCTGGGGAAACAGTGACGTAATGCAAATTATTTGCCTGTCATGCTCTCCTAGACAGCCAACAATTGGCTTATGGGCCTAAGGCAGGACTCCATCGAATCTTGGGATGATCTCAAGAAAGTCTTCATCAAGAATTACATAGCAATGTGCTAGCAGCCTGGCATAAAATATGATCTAGAGAAACTCCATCAGACCTCTAGGGAAGCTCTGCGAAGCTACATCAGGTGTTTCTCGAAAACAAGGAACACCATCCCCAACATCGGGGACATCGAGGCCATCTCCGCTTTCACCAGAGGACTCCATGACCATCAGGAGTTGTGCTCCAAACTTTACCGCAAGAGGCCCCAGACCATCGGTGAACTCCTCAAGGTTGCAAACTCATACGCAGACTCCGAAGAAGCCGATCGGCAGTTCAAGGATGACATTGCTCGTGCTTCCTGCTCGGATCACCACCCACGTCGTGATGATGATCGCCGCAAAGAACGGCGTTATGAAGATCGCGGTAGGCGCTATGATGATCGCGAACGCTGTCATAATGACCGGCTAGAGGGATCAAGGGTTGCACAGCCACGTCGCCGCCAACCGAAAAACTTTATCAACAACATAGAGTAGCCATGCGCTAAGCGCAATTTCAATGCTCCTACGAAAAGCTCCTTGACGGTCCGTGCCCAATTCACAAGGACAGCAAGCACACCATGCGATAATGCTATGGCATGGCCAAAACTTTCTGCGATGAGGAGCAGAAATGGCAGCGGTGTAGGGACGAAGAGTTAGATGATGGCAAGGGGGAGGAGCATCCTAAGGACGCACGACCCACTTTCCAAGATGCCAATTAGACCATCGCCACAATCTTCGGAGGGTATGCTCCCTCTGAGAGCAAACGCCAGCAAAAACTCACTACTCGGTAGGTCATGTCGATCACCAAGTACGACACAGTCGTTGATCCTAAATATCTGGACTGGTCAGAGTTCCCTATCACCTTCAGTAGAGCCAACCAGTGGGCGGATATCCGATACCCAGGGCGTTTCCCACTCGTGTTGGATTCCACCATCCGCAACATGCGGTTCAAGAAGGTCCTCATCGATGGTGGGAGTGCCCTCAATCTCCTGTTTGTCGGAGCCCTAACTGAGTTAGGCCTCACAAAGGACGATCTCGTCCCTGTTGATTCTCCATTCTGGGGGATTGTACCTAGCAGGGCGTCCCAACCTTTGGGGTAGATCACCTTGCCAGTCTAGTTTGGCACCATCGGCCACTTCCGTACTGAGTACGTGAACTTCTTCATGGCAGACTTTGACACTGCCTACCACGCCATCCTTGGCTGACCAGCTCTCACCAAGTTCATGGCCATGCCCCATTATGTCTACCTAGTGTTGAAGATCCCAATGGAACAGAGCATTCTCACCCTACGTGCCAACGTCTCCACCGCCTACGACTGTGAAAGAGGACTCGCCATCGCTGATGCGATGGATCTCTTGGCCAGAATGGAGGCTTGCATCGTCCAAGAAGGTCCCGACTCAGGAGCCACCTCGATCTACAACTAAGTCTAAAGACACAAAGGAGGTTGAGCTCATGATCGGCGATAGAAAATATATCATTATGTCAAGCTATACACATTCATGTGAAGCCTTGTACAATACAATATCAAAATGATTAATGGAATTGACCATTAGATGTCTATTTAAAGACTATCTCAAAATAGTCTTTCCATATTCATGTAAAGCCTATTTCAATAATCTAGAATTTGGGAATCTTATAGATAACCAGAATCATTATATCCACATAATCGGATCATGGATTATACCAAGACCACATGTTCTATTTTAGATATCAAAAGATATCCTTAACTTTAATCCACCAACATTTGGTAGGAGTAGCGCTACTACTAGATAGCAAATCATTGCAAAAATAATATCCGACCAAAAACTTTTGCAAGATATATTAGCACATAAATAGCACATAGATAATGGACCACATGTCCCAATATCTCATCTCAATCACTATGGCATAAAACAATCTTCCTCTATCATGAGGTAGAACAACCATAGGATACCTTCATATTGAATCACTCAATATGATCTGGATATAGATAGCTTTTGTACAAAATCCTGAGAGAAGATGCTTGGATCATAAACATAAAATGAAATTTTGGTTTAGTCCATATCTTCAATCTCAAACTCCATCTTTAGATTACAACATGCTATTAATATGTATTCATCACTAATGATGTCAAGATTATTGACTATCATATAACACTATGAAATCCAATCAAGGACTTCAAAATGAACACCACGTGTGATCAATCTTATATCCCTTCAGTTTAGGGAACATACAAAGCCGATTCTACCAAATTCGACTTAACTGCTTTAAGCCATATATTGACTTAAGCAATACACAATATATGTTGTGATTTTGTATGTGAGGGTTGGATATGTGAACTCCTTCTTGGAAGCTTCACAAATACACCAAATGAAGTGATCATTAAATATATGTGATCACTACATCTATCAACTATCAACTGCAATGATAGATGCTTTTGTACTACCAATCAAAAGATAGTATCGGAAATTTATAACTTACTTTGGAGAATAATTTGCATTGAAAATCAATGCTTGGGCTCTGTGTAAACCCTTTGTGCTACTAGTCTTGCTTTGATCTCACCACCACATTATTCTCAATCCATTTTAGGACGAAAACACTTTTGTACCCATAGTAAAGGTACCATGAGGTGTTGGCATCCCAGCCCAAAACACCTCTTTTTCTGGTGAGCAAGACTATCTCTACATATATTACATCACTCAACAAGTTCCAGTAAGAGTGAGCAAAGCACTCTGCCATGGTCTTATTGACTGGATAACTTGGAATGTTGTATACAGTTTATTCAGAGAAGTACGTGTCGACACATGTATATGATATAATTCTCCGATTATCAAAACTCAAAGTACCCTGAGTGACTCATCGTGACTTCCCAAAATGAGAGTCAGGGCTTTTCGATATCCCAGCATCAACATTTAGATGCACCTCTGAGCTAGGTTTGTGGATGGCATCCATCCACTAGGTAATAATCAATATTTACCCACAAGGTGTCGCCAACCATAGGTTGACCTGCATTTACTATCTTAGAAGGAAAACCTTCTATTGCTAGCATGAATAATCCTGCTTTATGGCCATACTTCTCCCCCTCTTATTTATAACTGGGGGTTGAGTGGTTTTACTTGGTACCACCACTCTTTCTGGCACATACTTGCAATGGATTAACAGGTTTAACAGATACCTTAGTAACCAGTAAATGCATTTGGCAGTTTATTTGCAATATTATGCAAATCAACAATTATTTGAACTCAAAATTTAGTTCATTTAGTACGTGATCCTAAACTTGAAATATCTTATGCATCCAAATAATTTCCTAGCATTATATATGGTTCATCAAATCTCCCCCTAATGCCTAGAAATGCTCATTATCAAAATAAAACCAGCATACGGGTCGTAAATAGATCCTCCATAAGAGATCTGAATACTTAACAATCGACGGAGATTGAAATCTCACATTGATCCCTAGTTTTCTGTGTGTACCCATTAATGTATGCTGTGGTGGTGAGATTAGTATGTATACAACGTACTCAATCTCATGTACATAAGAAATCTTCATGAATTCCCACGTACTAAATGCATATAGGAGATATGCTGTTAATCTCAAATCAGGAGTGTGTAAATCTACCTGACCCCAACACGAAGTTGTCAAATAGCAATTCACTAACAATGGTCCTGCGATGACCTTGTCATACTTCATAGATTCCGTATATCCTTTTGAATATGTAACTAAACTTTTGTTATACCAAACAATTGTCACTATAGGCATAAAAATTCAGTATTGTTCAGGATAATGAGCGTACAACATGAGCCATTATTTACCAAATGCATGACCGAGTGTGGATACAATCTTTGTATAGGACCCACACATATTCTCTTGAATATGATGATCTAAGGAATCTAAGACACTCAAACTGATTTTAAGATAAGAGGGTCTTAAAATCTATTTCGTTGTGGCACTTATCATATCCACACTTTGGGAAAATTTCGACCAAAAGAATTGCTAATAATTTTTCACCTATCCCTTTGGATGGCCAAGTTGATTATTCCAAATCCGAAATGCATCAATAGTGTGAAAATTTATCTTATACGCAACATGTTGTACGGGGATGGTTATATGGATAATACAACCAAAACAAGCCTTATCTTATTACTTATATGCCATATCCAATGTTGTCCTTTTATGTTTCCATACGAAAACACATTTGGATATCTCTATAATTTGGTAAGGTACGAGTTTAATTAGGACATAATTAAATATCCTCAACTGCTAACTCAGTATCCATAGGAGGAATGATAGTGGCAACATAGGCCAAACTATCATTGCATCACATCAGCGATGGCCAAAATTATTCCCTCTTCTTGTCATAAGAACCAGGAACATTTTGCTTCCCTATTTATAGAGTTTGTGGTACAATTGTCCACTTGGCACATACCATTCCCACATTGGAATGATTCCCGCACAATCTATATATGACAAGAATTCAATGAAATTCTCATCTAATATATAGAAATCCATAAATATTGTCAAGTATCAAATACATCGATATGATACCCACAATACTTGTGCATTGATAACAAGTATTACAACATCTTCGATGGACATTATCACATATTATCAACGAACCATGACATTATATGAAATCTAAAAAACAAATCATTCGAAGCATATTCGATGGTCATGTTGTCCATCTATGTGATGTTCTCTTTACGAGAAAATGAGAAGTGTTGTTATGTGATCCCATAAGATCCAGCATAAACAACCAACCTCCTATGTAGCTTTAGATTTTAAGATTGAAACACCCTTCATATCTAATTTCTGTAGCTCCTATTTCATCCCTTATAGAATGTTGATATATATCAACTACAAATTAAAGAGTACAACATTGTTTAGCTCTATGCTAAACACAACCACATATATGACATTACTCTTTGTCATTCTTGGGTTCACATTGCCATCACTCATATTGCAAATTAGGCCTTTTGCTTTTACTAGTGGAAGCAAATTGTATGAATAATATGATCATAGTCTTCAATAGTTTGAAAAACTAGAGACATGATTCACTCATGATTTGCCTCAAGCTATATGAGTTTATTTATTGTTCATAAAACTCCTAAAGAGTGAGCCACGAAGAATGTGCATTTCTTTCCACAAGATAATCTTATCGATGATCTTTATGGACGTAGTACCTTAACTACAGTAAGGCACAATTTCCTTTGATCTATAACAAACAACCCCTAATTGAGGTTCACTAAATTATTCTATTAGTCCATGGGATAAAAACAAATGGTAATGTCCATTGTCCATGTGGGATAGTGATGCCATTTAGAGCGAGTTCATCAAACTTCTCTTAAGTCAGTATCCTCAACATGTGACAAACCATTTATTTAATTAGTTTACACCTAAGGTAAACTAAAAATCACTATGGTAATGTTGTAATCTCCAATTACAAAATTTAGAGGATTCCATATCTTATCACTTTTGTTTTGGATAGTTGGAGGTAATCACAAAAAATGTAAACCTCACAACAATTAGAGGTAATCACAGACCTCACAAATGTTCATTATTAATATTGGTACACACATTGTAGATAATCTCAATGTCCAAAACATAGAGTAGATCTCTCAGTAGTAGGCAAATAAATGCTGCTATCGGCACGGTCTCTGGGCTGATATATTCATAGGAATATACCGCAGCAAATGCCTAAGACTCTACTACCTATGTGTAGCCTTTAATAATGAATGATGGTAGTCACCATAAAGGTGTACCATTCTCATATTTTCAAAATACTCATTTAGGACAACATAATGTAGGTAATCATCAAGTTTAAAATAAACATGACGTAGACCTCTCAGTAATGGGCGAATAATCATGCCATAGGCACGGTTTCTGGGCCGAATAATTCAAGTTGAATTAAGCGCAGCCAATGCCTAGGACTCCATCACTTGTGCTAGGATCCCAAATGTATCTAAGATATGAATATAATAATTTTGCATAATGCATCATTAATTAAGAAACGTTTAATTAAGATGATCTACCATTGTTAAGATGTAATTTATGGAAAATTTACTAAATTAATAAGATCAACAAAGTACAAATGTACTAATGATGTTAAAGTCATAGACTAAAACAGAAAACTACTAAGCATATAGTGCTATAGTTGGTTAGTGGCATAACTATGCAAAGATCCCGTAAGATCAAAGTAAAATCCACTTCCTATCTTAGCCTCACTAGCAAAAATGGTTTGGCCGCCATTTTTATTTCTCTAATTAGGATCATATGAGCCTAAATTTATCCATCCTTGATTAACTATCAATTAATTAAGAGGATCCGATTTTGTTGCAATTAAAATTAATTGCCAAACCACAAAACCAACAAACTATGCATGTTTAGACATGAATAATTTTCTGATCTTAAAAGCAAACAAAGTATAGGAGTAAAAGCTCTACCTATACTAATACTGTTAGAGTCCATGACTAAAACAGAAAATCATAGACATATAAAACATATCTAAACATGACAATAGTAAATTTATCTGTAATATTATCACGATGCAATTTCTAAAGACTCGTAGGTCTTAAAAACTATCTATTTACACAAGTAAATATTTTGCATCATAATTTATTTAGATCCGAAATCTAAACAGAGCATTTATATAAGGTATAAATACAATATACTGCAGATATATGCTTGTGTTAAAACTTAAGTGCTAAAACATAAGTCATGAATGTATTATGTAATAAGGACTTATGTGCATATCTGCACAACCTTGTCCTCACGGACGGTTTCGCCATCGGGAGAAAAGCATCGTACGGCCCCGAGGCCGTGAGGACGCCGTCGGCCTCCGCCGTAACTACAGCCTGCAGCGGCCTCGTCTCCACCAGCAGCCGTCAACGAGCGAAGGCTAGGATTGTCGTGACGACTCGGCCGCGATGGCCCAGCCGTGGGTGCAGGAGCCACCGGCTGCTGTGCGCGAGTCGTAGGCGCGGGGCCATCTCCGCGGGCTTGGGAGGGGCCACCCGTCGCCATGGTCCTGGCCGCAGCCGGCCAGTGCTCTAGAGGCGCAAGCGCGGAGAAGCCGCGCGGAGACGGCTGCCACCGGCGTGGGGCCACGAGCACGGGAGCCTGTCGCAGCCGCCTCCGCGGGAAGGACCTGGACGCGGGCACCGGGTGCCGGGGGCAGCCAGCCACGGGCCGCAGGCGCGAGACACCGAGGCCGCTGGCGCGGACCGTGCGGAGCCACTGGCCGCCGGGAGGCATGCCGGCCACGCGGGGTGCCGGCCGCGGCACGAGGCCGCTGGCGCAGGCCACCGGCCGCGGGCACGGGAGCCAGGCGCGTCGTGCCCGACCGTGAGGGTCATCTGCCACGGGTGCCATCCTCATCCTGGTCAAAGGATAAGTAACCGCTGTCGTCGTCGGTCCGGACGTGGGTACGGCCACCGCCTCGTTCCCAGCGTGGGCGTGGTCAGGCAAACATCCGGTTGCAGCCACCGCTCACGAGCAAGATCATACAAGATGCGGCGGATGAGCAGGCGATGGCCGAGGAACACAGTCATCATTGTCCGATGCTGTCCGAAAGATAAGAACTTCATAGATTTATCAAAATTTCATGGCACCTTACAGTTCTGTGTTGCTTTTGGATGGAGATCATCGGATCCATGTTGCTGTTGGCCTTCGTTGTCTTGTTTTCTTGATCAACGAAGGCGCTTCGTGGCTTTTTCATGCAGAATGCTGATGGTGCTTCTTTCATCAGCGTGAAGAACACCGGCGTCTGTTCTTGCTGAACCAGGCGCATCTGTTCTTGGTGAACTCAGGTAGAACAACGCGCATGATAACGTGTTGGAAAATAGAGAACGAGAGAGATCGAGTGATGCAAATATTCTCCGTTGTATTCTATTCTAATAAATATATATATATATATATATATATATATATATATATATATATATATGACAACCTATTTGGTACCCGGGTACTAAATAGTTATTCAAATAGTTATTCAGTACCCACTCCCACCGCACCAGCCCCAGAGCCCACGGCCCTACGCGCGTGCATGAGACGATCTCGGCCGATTTTTTTTTTCTGCCCATGAGACATGCCTGGTTTCCAAAGCCAAATTTTTACCGATTTTTTTTTTCTGCCCTTGCGACATATCAGGTTTCGCAAGCCGTTTTTTTTTTGGAAAAAGTGACGACCACGTCCAGTTTCGCAAGCCGATTTTTTTTTTTAAAAAGTGATGACCACGTCCGGTTTTTTGTGTGTTCCAATGTTGACCGGAGAAAAGATGTTACTGTTTTTTTTATGTGGACGTAGCATGATGGGAAAGAGAAAAGGACGTGGGGTTGGAGATTTTTTAGCTTATTATGATAGATGCATATTATGATTTGTCAGGTCTTGCAAAATAGATGCATAGTGTTTTGCACTTCAATTATAAAAAAATTGCGATGCATGATGACTAGCTTCCATGATTTCCATGAAAAACAAAGAACAGATAACTTAAATTGACGATTGTGCATATTCTAGCATGATTTTCTTTATGGACATCTAATCAATCAAACAGCATGATGACTAGCATCCATGATGAGTGAGGCTAGAGGCTAGGTTTTCCCCAAACATGGCAACAGACCACTAAAAATACGCTATTAATGTGCTTATGTAATCCTGCTTTAACCACTGCATGAGCATAGCAGCTATTGTTCACAGAAGCATATATCTCAGATCTATCAATAGTTCTAGAGTGTATTATTGTTCAGCCCTTCTATATCTATAATATCTCTTGATTACCTCGTATGCTGAGGTTTAGATAAAAAAAACAATATGTGGATGGATTGTTTACGGCAAGTGTTGGTAGCCAAATCATATCTCAATGGGATTGTTAACTTACTATGCTAGCATTGTAGATTACTAGATTGTGAAACAGACATCCCTTAGTTATTTTTAAACAAGAATTTAGGTTAGTATAAAAGTTCTCCCAACACTTAATTGCTTTAGAAAATATGGTTCAGATAAATTTTAATTGCATCAGTCTAAATAGTAAATATATTTAGTCACAACTTTGATGGTTAATCTTTTCTTAGTTATCATTTTGGATTTTTTTACTAGTAAGAAAAGAGATTATTTTGTGCCTGAACCGTGACTTGGGATTCTTGGTGGGTTTCAACTCTAGCCTACCCCAACTTGCTTGGGACTAAAGGGCTATGTTGTTGTTGTTGTTGTAAGAAAAGAGATCAAGCGCACTGTATATAGAACAACTGAATATATCTGAATAGTATATCGACGTCTCTCTAGTAATAAGCCATTTCTAATTTTTTTGTTGCACCAATAAATTAACTATTCAGATGTGATGATTTTAGGAATGATGTACTTGCTATGCTTACTGCAATTCAACGAACTTCAAATTATTTTGTTCGCAGTTGCACATGCTATGCTTACAACAATTCAACGAACTTCAAATTAGAGAAAGAAAAACGGGACCAAAATAGTCCATGAACATGAGCTTTATACTGTGATTTTTTTATACAATCCTAGCAGCGGCAGCGGTAATGCTCACTTGAAACAAGAGAGAAGAATGGAGGCGGAGAGTAAGGATTAAGGAAGGAGCAGTGACTGGTCGCATACCATCCGAGGCTCGGGAGCGAGCGGGAGGAGGCTTTGAGGGAGTGGAAGGCGGCGCAGCAGGCGATGCTGCCGCAATTCTCGGTGACCGCCTGACCGGCAACCAGGCATCACGTAGGTCGAGGCACGTGAGGTCGCCGACATCTTCCAGGTACCACGCCCGCTCAGATCTCGCCGCTTCTGCCCGCAGGAAGATGAGCGGTTCCCAGGGGCGCTCCACCATAGCCTGCTGCTCGACGGAGAAGGAACGGCGGTGGGGAGGTGGAGGGGAGTGAGCCTCGCCTGCCAGGAGGGGGCGGGGATCACACACCAGTAGGGTTAGGGCGGCGGCGGCAGGGCTGGGGTGAGGTGCGGCAGCGGCGAGGCTGGGGTGTGGTGCGGTGTGGACGGGCGGTGCCGGCGGAGGGAGGGAAGGAGGAGACCGGACTGGAGGCCGGGCGCGGCGAGGGCGGTGGTGAGACGCGGTGCCGGCGGGTGCGGGGTGGAGCCGGCAGTATTGTGAGCGGACGGGGTACGAAAATTAGAACCGCAAAAAATCGTGGGTTGGTGGGGGGAGCTTATGAGCTGCTGCGCTCGACCTCGTTGGTGGGCTGGGCCTGTGAGCCCCAGGCGTGAACGGCGGGTCAGGCCTGTTTGACTACCGCTGGGTACTAAATAGTTATTCGGCACATAGGTACTATATATATATAATATATATATATATATATATATATATGAGCAGTTACAAGTATGAAAGAGAGATGGTAAAAAGACACTCTTTAAAATAATCTCTAATTAAGCACTAAATAATAATTCTCAACAGCACGCTGCAGCACGCCAGCACTTCACGTCTGGTGCTTTTTTAAAAAAAAAACACTGCGTTATATTCCTTGCAAATTAAATGAAATAAGTATGCATGCATACTTATATTTAATAAGAATAAATAAAAGGAGTATAAGTGCATACAGGGGACCTTGCCGGCGTCTTTTTTCCCCTTTTTCTTTCTTTTTTTTTCTTTTTTTGCGAAGTTGCCGGCGTCTTCTTGGACACACGCCGGTGGCGATCGAGCCGCACTCGTTGGCCGCCTTGCCGCCGGCGCCAACAACCGCCGGCCCCGTGATCCGAGCGCAAAGGCTGCGCGTGTGCAGCGAGCAATGGCGCCAAGAACCGCCGGCCCCTGCTTCCCCATCTGAGCGCAAAGGCACGGGCGGGAGACTGTGGCTGCGACTGCGAGTGCGGATAGCCTAGAGCCCAACCCAGGGGACCGCCGCCAGCACCGGTGACCCCTTCGCTGCAATCCCCGACCACGACGGCACGACCTCCCCGCCGCTCCAGTGAAGCGTCGTCCCTGGCGTGTGCGGCGACCGGCGAGCCGATAGAGCTCGCTTTGACGACCTCGTTGCCAAACTGGTACGCGTCGTCCTGCTCCTGCATCGGTGGCAGGCTCGGGCGCGCGGCGGCGAGCGTTGGACAGCGGCGTACGGTGAATAGGAGGGCGGCGAGAGATGAATTGGGTGAAGGGGTTGAAGAAGATGACACATGGGGCCAACTTGTAAGTGAAATGGTGATCGAAGTTTGAGGGCCATTTTACAAACGTCGCAAAAAAAAAAAAGATACTATACAAAGCTGTCTGTACGCCTGAAAGCGGCCAATGCGTATATCAAAGTCGGGCATAATTGTAATGGCACTAGCTAGCTTGGTTTTGTGAGTTGTGATGTCGTGCTTAAAAAACAGTGTTTTTATAATGGTATATATCTAATTAACACTTATTTTTACATCTACCTAAAAGATTGCAACTGTCAAATAAAATGTTGAAATCACACAGACCACCGTATGGTCTCGAAGTTTCCTCAAATCCAACAACCTTTTACAGCGACATAAGTATGTTAGACTTCGTCAAATCTCGATATCTGTCGGTCCAACCATAGAGTCATGCATCAACCAATTTTCATTGAAGCCATCAGTGCTTAAAGGTAAGTATATTTTTTAATATAAAACAGGCTTATTGCTAGCGCCCGGACATCCGGACACTCGAGGCTGCAGCCGTTTCCTTGTTTCTCGCGCCCACGCGGGGCCTGCGTCGCCCTAAACGTCACCAGCATCAAGAAGAGGGAAGGGCGGCGAATGCCAGCTAGCGCCGAGAAGAGAGGAGACACCGGGCCGAGGCAACAGAAAAGCGGAAGGGAGATGCAACACATTCGATCTACTTTTGAAACATCCAGATGCAACACTTACAACATACGTCTGAAGGTAGGTGTAGAACATAGTCCCCGGGTATCCCGTAAGGAATGGAGAATATCTAGTCCGACTAGAAATTCTCTACATGTAATTCTAGTAACGCTGCTATTCTGTAATCCTACTAGGACTCTTACATTATAATCAATTAGGAGACATACTGTCGGGGACCTAATACCTGGGTATCCAAGGAGGTGAAACTAATAACCATCGAACGTTAAAAACTCCCGGACGGACAAGAGCACTACTGCGCTTCTTGCCCGAACGACGGGAGTTTGGTTCCGCCTCGCCCGACGCCCGTGGGCTAGTTTCGCCTCACCCGACGGCTGAGGGCCGGCTCCACCTCGCCCGACGCCCGTGGGCCAGCTCCGCCTCACCCGACGGCTGAGGGCCGGCTCCGCCTCGCTCGAGGGCTAAGGGCTAGGCTCCGCCTCGCCCGAGGGCTGAGGGCGGTCCCCGCCTCACCCGACGTCCGGGGCCAGGCTTCGCCTCGCCCGATGGCTAAAAGCAAGACTCCGCCTCGCCCGACGCCCGAGGGTGGGCTCGACCTCACTCGACGACTAAAGGCTAGCTCCGCCTTGCCCCGCGACTGCACTCTGATCCTTCCTAAAGACGAAACACGGGGTACGACAGGACGTACGAGTCAACCACGATGCCGAGGGCCATGCCCTGTGCGACTGCAGGAAGGCACCGTCAGAACACGATAGGACGGGCGCTTTAAAGCACTTTCCATCATAACAGTGCCCGAATAGTGTTGAGGGTGTCGGCTTTTGTCCCACAGTGTAGTAGGCGCCGCCTTCAGTCCTCGGGCGTGAATACTAACACCGGCATACGACGACCGCTACAGTCCAAGACAGAACTCACATCATCTACAGTAATGGACGTATGGTCGCTTCCCCGATTACTCCCCGAGGGGTCACCGCTCGGCTCTCCGACACGCCGCACCGTCCGCCGGCATGGGATGGGACGCACCCACTTGCTAAATGGGGCCAGGGCATGGCCTACGAAGATCAACAAACACGCCACTTCTGACATGGTCTGCCACGTTAAACAGGGCAGGCGTGGGAAAAAAGGAAGACTCGAATCCTTCGAAGGACCTTCTATACCCTTGGTTTTTTCCTCTTTCTCCCATCTGTAACCCCTGCTCCCCCCTTGGTCTATAAAAGGGAGGGCAGGGCTCCCCACTGAAGGGACGGACTTTAGATGGATGACTCACACAAAGACCAGTTCGACATAGGCATAACACATCACGCACATAGCCAAGCAGCGACCAAGCTCTTGGCATCCTTTTGATCTTTTCCATCAGAGACTTGGGACCAGTTCCTCTCTCGATCGTTTGTACCCCCTACTACGAACCATTTTCGGTGCTAATAACACAAGCAGCGACAGACTGGACGTAGGGACATTCAGCCCGAACTAGTATAAACCTGGTGTCCTTAAGCGCACCATTCGGGCCTAACGCGCACAAATATAAATTTATTAGCCGGTGACAGTTCGAAACACCGACACATACCTCCTGGGCTATATAAAGGAGGGCAGGGCTCCCTAGATCGGCAAGAGGAACAAACCTCACAGTCTAAACCCCAAGCGCAGGAAGCAATATACTATTCACCCAGACTAGACGTAGGACACTATTCCGATCGACCGAACCAGTATAAATTGTTGTTTCTGCGTTCACCGTCGAGTTCTGCATATGCCGAAGCCCACCAACCATCATCCCGGGTAACCCCGTGACGAGTTGCCGGTCATCAAACACCGACAGCAGGTTAAACACTTGAAACATGCATCTAAAACACTTGCAAAAATACATGAAAAATACTTGAAAACCATTATAAAACATACGCAACATCAAGATAAAACACTTGCAACATATGTGTAAAACATATGCAACATCCAAATAAACACACTTGCAACATACATCTAGAAAAAATAGATGAAACAATGGAATAGAAGCTTGCAACATACATGTACAACCATTGCAACATATACAACATTTCGATCCATGTTTGCAACATCCGTATAAAACACTTGCAACATACCTCTAAAATATCTAAAACACTTAAAACATACGCTTTCAGCGCAACACTCCTTACTGTTTGGGAGAATGAAGATTCATCGGCATGTGGAGTTCACCGGAGGCAGCGGCCCGGAGGAAAGGAGCAAAGAAGATGGCGCCCACATCTCAGTTCAAGGAGGCGATAGACGGATCTCGGAAGAAGAGCAACCGACGGTCCTTGGCTCCCACCCCGAGTTCAAGGAGCCGGTGGTCCTCGGTGGTCCAAGGCACGGGGGAACAAGCGTGGGTGGCGCGACAGGTGGGCGGGAAGGGCAGTGTGATGCCGAGTTGGAGCAGCGAGGAGGCGTTGAGGGCGCGCAGCTACGCTAGTGGCCGGCGGGGCTGTGGGCGATGGTGTGGCGCTGCACGCAGGCAACGCGAGCTGCACATGAGCTATGACGTGGTGGGGAAGGAAGAGGGTGAAGACCGATTCTTTTTTTAGAAACTCCCGAGTGGATAGGAAGGGGTAATTGGGCTAGCGTCGCGGCCCACCAACAGAGCATTCATGGCGAACGGATGTCTGTTTCCCAGCATTATTACTGATATAAAAACATGGGCATGACGATCAATTTTATTTATTCCACGAAGATTAGGTTTGCAATACAAGTTATTTGTGGGCGGGAATATATCTAATTATAAAAATCTTACAGGACGAAATTGCATTGTACCATGACGTGCACTGCTCAGCGTCGTCGATCTGTCTCTCGGCCCACCTTAGGTTAGATGTCCGCGGCCTGCTCTTGCTCGCCACCACGGCCGAGGAGGGGCAAGAACTTGAGCATGACATCGACAATGTTCTTGGCCATGATGTCGAGGAACAAGGCAGCCTCGTGTGGCAGAACCACCTAAATTATAGGGCCCACATGCACCTGTCACTGTCCAACGACCTTTGACATCTATGCATATATTCCCGATAACTTAAGAAGACTGTCGGGTGTCCTCGGGGAACCCTGATAACTGGATGATAAATCACCCTCTGCCTCTTTGAATTTCCCCCATAAGATCCAGACGGCATACTCTTTTTCTTTTTGAGCTCCTTATGCTGCCGATACTTTGCCTCTGAAGCAATAGCAATATTCACTGCCTCATGATAAGTGACATTGGTACATGTTGTCATCATAGTCTGTAATTTGGTATTCAGACCTCTCATGAACCATTTCTTTTTCTTGGCATCCGTATTGACATGTTCAGGTGCATATTATGACAGGTGATTGAATCTTTCCACATACTGCATCACGGTTTGGTCCCCTTGCCTCAAAGCAAGAAATTCATCCAGCTTCATAGCCATAACTCCCTCCGGGATATAATGGGCTCTGAAAGCAGTACGAAACTCCATCCAAGTTAACAGAACACTGCGGGTTGCATGGCCATAAGATTTGCATACCAAGCACCGTATTTGCACCTCTAAGTTCTTTGAAAGCAAAAGCTCGGTTTACGAAACTCAATGCATGCACGGTATAAGATCAAACTTCTGCTCCATGGTCCTAAGCCAATCGTCAGCCTCCAATGGTTCATCTGCCTTAGTGAACACTGGGGGTTTTGTATCGGTGAAGTCTACATATGTAGCCTCCTACCTATTATGATGGCGACCACGGTTTCCATGCATTTGATTCTGATTACTTTGAGCCATCTCATGAAGCAAACATGAATTTTCAACCGTCACATTGACAAGTGCGGCTATAGCATCCGCTAGATTTGTTGGAACTGGTAACGGATCTGGAATATCGTTCTCATTTTGTGAAGTACCAGAATATCTGAAACCCCGCGCGTTTGACGCATCTGTTCACAACAAACCAAACTTTACTTCACAAGCCTTTATTGATGGATAAAAGAGCGGTCTGCAACTCATTACACTAGTTTCACTTATTTAAACACAAAACCGCATTTAAACAAGACTACTTAACTTAAACTAGAACTAACTATTTCACAACTCTACTCCTTTTTGCGATTACATCAAACTTGTGCTCGGTATCCATTAGGAAATATTACCGCCTTCATTGTCACTTTCATCGATCATTACTAATTCTTCGGGATCTTCTTCTTCTTCTTCTTCCGATTCACTACCATCGGCAAGGATAACACCGAGATCCATTTCATCAGCTTGGGGTTCATGATTTGGATCTAGGAGATTGCTTAGCCTATGAACTTCCTCATGCAGATAGGTATTATGCTTCTCTAAGTCTTCTACATAAAATTCTAACTCATGAGTTCTAGCTCTAGCTACATTTTCCCTATGCCAAGCCTCATTCCTTCCTTCCATCGTCACGAACTAACATACGTTCAGTAGTTCACGTGGAATGGTGGTGAGCCGTCTTAGTTGCTCCTGTAATCTGCCCACCTGAATGGCGTCCATAGCCCTATCTCTAGTAGCTTGGGCTAACTCTGCAGAAATCCTCTGTATCTCCGCCTTAGGATTAGGCCTAGAGCTGCTACTGCTAGCACCATCATTCCTAGGGGCTAGTTGGTGCCGAGGAACTCCTTTGGGTCCAGTGGACTTACGGGGTGTCTTCTTGGTACGAGCCATACTGTACAAGCAGTATTAATCCAAGTAAAACAATCTGACAATAGTCTCAAGAGCAGTAAGGATGGACTGCACACTCAACCCATACACACTACTCACCCCAGACTCAGAGACGAAGGAAGTAACAAGTAACTTAATTATGATGCATGAATCGTTCTGATGAACAAAACCACCAAAGCTTAAAACGAGAATAAACAACATTTGTTTTTATATAGGACATAATAAGATTACTACTCCACCACACAAAACCTTTTTAATCAAATAAGGAATGGTGAGAAAGAAATAAGACAAGTCAGAAGCAATTTGGACCAAATTAATCAAGTTAAATTTAGTCATCCCAAATCATTTTAAAGTTTTCGTAAACCAATACCACAAAAACTTTGTAACCTGGCTCTGATATCATTCTGTGGCAGAACCTCCTAAATTATAGGGCCCACATGCACCTGTCACTGTCCAACGACCTTTGACATCTATGCATATGTTCCCGGTAACTTAAGAAGACTGTCGGGTGTCCTTGGGGAACCCCGAATCATCCACGATTTCTGAGCAGGATCACATTACAGAGTTATTGCAGTATTACAACAGTTTATTCAAATAGATACACCACAGTAAAAGTAGCGGAAGACTTACAATAACATAGTTTACAAACCATTTGTTTCAAACCATACAACTAAGTTCGATAATAAAACAAACCAAAGTAGTGGAGTGGCATTATAATATATTACAAAACACACAATATAAGCTACCCTGCCCAAGGGCCACACATTTAATTATCGTCATCGCACTGAACAACAGTCATGCAGCACGATCCAAAACAGATCTACTCATGAGCCTCACCTGCAACAAGGGTCAACGAACCCTGAGTACAAAAGTACTCAACAAGACTTAACCGAAATAAGAATTTAAAAGAACACAGGAATGCAGGCTCATGGGATTCAAGGTATGGCTTTAGCAATAATCAAGGTTCTTTTTGCGTAAAAGCGTTTTTAACAAAATTCTTTATATCAACGTTTAAAACTTCATAAAGATCATATACAAAACTGACATGATCCGTATTGAGATCATGAAACTTTGTAACCAACACCTTCTCAAACCATCCTCAAGTTCTAGTTATTAGTACTACGATGATGAACAGTGAGTTAAGTCTCCATAACCGAGGAGCAACGACGATTCGAACCGATTATAACCCAGCTGGGAATTCCAGACCACACGACATATGTAGGTCCCCGACCTACATATACCAACCTACCCTCGGATCCTCTAAAACAAGAACGGGTCCGCGCCACCCGAGAATACAGTACTCTACCAATCCAGCCCATTGCCACGTGGGTACACGCTATTCCCGCCATCTCTCCACTCCCAGTGCGCGAGTAGCCATTCTCATAATAGAATAACCAAGTTAAGGCTTACCGAAGTATGTGGTTAGTACTACAAAGTCTCACCTCATGCAATTCAACAACGGATGGACCTTAATCGACACAGGCGAAAAGAACCTGCTCACAAGACCTCCATGTCTTGGGGCTCACACACACCGAATCCGCCCGGTCTAGATTTATTACTCCACATTCCCATATCACATGTTAATATATTTAACCAAAGCTCCATTTAAAACTTGCAGATGATAGGTAATCACCCGACTTTCACCGTTCTAAGATAGCTAAGCAAAACTGGCATATACGAATTTAAAACTGGTAATATGGTAAATATGGAATAACAAGGTTGGTAAGGTACCAATTTGGTTTTCACTTGACTCCTAATCACTTAATGCAGTAAAAAGAAGCAAAAGCGAAATCAATTTGTAAAATACAAGGTAGGGTTGTATGCATCCGGGGCTTGCCTTCGTTGACGGAAAAGTCCGGGTCCGGAGTCGCTCCACCGATATCAACTCCAATCTCCACAGACGGATCAACCTCCTCAACTACTTGATTAACTACCACGTGTTCACCTTCGTTCACTACACATAGTAACAATGCCATGTTTACCATGATGCGGATACAAAATATGATGCTCGATGATGGATGCAAAACTTAACAACTTGAATACAACTTTCCTTCGCGGTACAATTACAAGTTAAACCAACTAAACCATTTTTGCAACACTCACAACAATTGCCAAGGATCATTACCAACTAATGACCCAAGGACATCACTTAATCAAAAACTCAAACAAAACCTAAATCACTAAAGGTTACTATTTGCTTTTATGAATTAATTAATAATTATGAAATAAATCAACTTGTTCCAATTGACCTCAAAATTTTCGTATATGTTCATCACATGATAACTAAGTGACAAAACAATTTTCATAATTTTTGGATACATAAATAAGTCTAGAAAAATCCTGGAAACTCATTTATTAATTAATTGAGCAATTTTTATCACATTCAAAAAGTACTGAAAATCAATATTTCATATTTTTCCTAAATAATACACATCACAGAGAAGTCACACAAAAATTTTCATAATTTTTGGAGCTCTAAATAAATCTACACAAAAATAACAAAAACAGACACTATTCATTTAAATCTGAAAAACAGAAAATTCATTTTGAACGCTGAGTCACTGACAACCGGGTCCCACTTGTCGTCTTCAACCTCCGACGTTGACCACGTTAGCGACGGCTCTGACCGGCGATTCCTCGCCGACGGTGAGTCCAACGGCGACGACCAAGGTACTAAAATGATCACCAAGACTAGGCGCATCGATTGACATCCCTATCTGTACTGATTACGGCCCTATACTAGCTCGACGGCGACCATGGCGGACGCGGTGGCACGGCAGCGCTACGCCGGTGACGTGAAACTAGTAGAGCTCAAACAAAGGATCCAGGAAACACCAGTAGCTCACCCCGAACGCGTTGAAGAAAGGAGCGAGGTCGGAGAAGCAACGGAGAGGCGTGACGACGACCACGGTGATCACGGCGGAGCAAAGATCGTCGGTGAGGAAGAACCGGCGACTGCAGTGATCAAAACTAGCAAGCAACATAGGATTAAGCACCACAGCATCGAGACGAAGCCGTAGGTACACTGATCAAGTCCAACGGCTCACCGGAGTAGGCTGGCTACGGTGAAATGGAATCTCGGGTGAGGTTGCCGGCCGTGAGGAAGAAAACGATGAACGGCGAGTTCACGGCGAAATCAAGCGACTAGAGCTAGCTGGCTGGGTGCGCAAGGAACTAGCGGAGCTGGGACACGCATCGCTGCGACGGCGCAGACGCTGGTTCGACGGCGAGGGCTCAACGGAGAATGGCGGTGACGGCGGGAGAAAACAGAGCAAGAGAAAAGAACGACGACGACGGCGCCTCGGTCCAAATAACACGACTCCGAAGCTCAAGGAAGCTGCGCTGTGCCTTCTTCACTGCCGCCCATGTATGACGCTAAAAAGCAGCCACGGGCCCGCGCTGAAGCAAACCGAAGATCGCCGGCGATGAGTTGGCTTCCGCGGTTATTGTTCATCGAAATTACAGAATTGCCATCCGCCAAAATTCCCAAATTACTCCCAAATTTTCATAACAACTCAAAAATCTCCAAAAACAAAAGTTGTTCAAAATCAAAAGTTCTACCACTTTGCTTTTGAAACCATACCCAAATTCGGCCTACATTTTGAAATGAACTTTTGAATTTAAAGCGGGGATATTTAAGTAATTTTGCCTTTTTAAATAACTTTAAATTTTGCTAAACAACTTGAAAAACTTCAAAAATAAACTTTGTATAACTCGATAAGCTCTACAACTTTGCTTTAAGACTCAACCCCAAAAGGTGCTTCGATTTTGAAATGGATTTTCAGGGTCGGATTTAAATATTGAAAATCAGGGTTTTCGGAATTTCAAATCAATACAACGATTTCAAACTTGATTCAAACAATACCAAGCAATACTTATAACATAAATGTAAACTTGTTTTAGTGAATGCATAACAAAATTTGCAACATGACCAATGCCCTGCAATGCATATGATGATATGTCCGGTTTTTAATATTTAAACACCCGAGGTGTTACACCTCGTTACTGAGCAAGGAGCCACCGCCGGTGAGGTCAGGGAGGGAGCAGATGGTGATGAAGGGGACGCCGTCCTGGTGCGCCATGAGCGCGACGGCGGCGCTCTCCATCTCCATGGGGGTGCACTCAAAGTGAGCGCGGATGAACTGCCGGTAGCTGGCGTTGTCGGTGTAGATGTTGGTGAAAGATTTCTAGGATCATCTAGGCATAGATTAGTGGGGTTTTTTCTCTTCTATTCAGGATAAACAAGTAGTTCATCCTAGAGAAAGAACTAGAGGGAGAGAGAGGGATGTAGAGAGGCAGACCATCGGTGGGCATGATCGGAGGAGGAGGCCATGACGTAGGTGTTGATGATGTGGGTGTTGGTGTAGGGTAGCAGTGGAGTCCAGCGGCTATGTCGAAGGTGCAGTGGAGGCGTGGTCCAATGGCGGCACCGAAAGCGGTGGGGCTTCCCGTCGCTCACACCGCGCCCTCTGGATCGGGCTAGGGTTAGGATGTCGATGGGAACTGGTGGCCGTGGTGAACCTTATGTGTCGAGCCCCATCCCCCACCTCCTATTCATAGCGCTACACGAAGAGGGCCCACCAGCCAGGAGAATGGCTGGGCGCCCCTGATCAGAGCGTGAGTCAGGGTCCAACTCGGTCGTTGGACCAAGCTGGGTGGAGATCAATCTAACATTCCCCCCTTGATCTCAACTTATGACTTAAATTTATTTCACTTTATTTCTTTCCCATTCCATCATAGATTAGTGCATAGAGCATGCCTCGTCATAACAATTAGTACCGTTAGATTAACAACTACAATACACCTCTCTATTTTGAAATAGATTCTCAACTAGACCCTTAGTATCTAGAAATCATAGGATTTCCTGTAAACCCATATCGACTGTGTGTTCTCTGAACGCACTGGGTGGTTAGCCTTTGGTAAACGGATCCGCAAGTACTTGCTCGGTACTTATATGCTCAATGCTTTCAAAAATGATTCTGGATTTTCTCTTTTACAACATATAACTTAATGTCAATGTGTTTGGCAACACACTTGACCTGTTGTTATAGGAGTTAACTACTTTAAATGGTTATTACTGTTGTCTACCATTGTTAAATCCGGGTACAAATTCCCTTACCCACCTTTTGCCTGTTCCTGAAGCCTCATGACAAGCTATACTATGGATATGCATCATTGATGATACCACAACTGTTTCTTTGGAGCTTTTCCATAATAAAACTCCAACTACGAGTGTTAGCTACTACAGTGGATTTCACTACACATCTCGCCGAAGTTTAACATTTGTACCCTCAACTATTTGAGAGTACCTGTTCTATCTTACTAAACATGAGGCCTACAATACTTTGCAAAATTGCAAGACATTCTTAACTCCATTCTAGTGATCTATATCTGGACTGAACTTTTGCCAAAACATCCTAGATATGTGAGCTACGTCAGGGTAAGTTCTTACTTGTACACTCATTAAGCTTCCAATAGCTGAAGCGTATGGAACCATGTTCATTTGATCGATCTCATATCGGTTCCTAGAACACTGAAAGTTTCTAAATCTATTACCCTTGACTATAGGAGCAGACATAGGTTTACTCGCATGCATACTTTATTACTTTAGAATCTTTTCTAGGTATGCCTATGCTATAGGCCTGATACCTCTTTTCTTCTATCTCGGTGAATTTCAATTCCTAGAACCAATGACCCTTCACCAAGATCATTCATATTGAAACTTGAGGACAAGAACTTCTTCTTCTCCAATGGTAGATTAACATCACTACTAGTGAGTAGGATGTCATCTATACACATGATCTGGAAAATGAATTTTCCATTCTTGAACTTTTGCATAAGCGCTATTGTCCTCCTTAATCTCTTTAAACCCAAAACTTTCTTATTGTTTCATCAACTTCAAATACTACTATCAAGAGACTTGTTTTAACCCATAAATGGATTTCTACAGGCGGCATCCCATACGTTGTTTTGCTTCCATGACAAAACCTTTGGGTTGTGCCATATAAACATTTTTTATACAAATCCCCATTGAGGAATGTCATCTTTACATCCATCTGATGTAACTCTAAATCATAATATGCCACTAACGCCATTATGATTCTAAAGGAATCCTTGCATGAGACTAGAGAAAAAACTCTCATTGTAATCTATTCATTCTCTTTGCATAAAGCCTTTTGCTACAAGTCATGCTTTATATTTTTCCACATTCCCTTTGGAGTCATATTTTGTCTTGTAGACCCATTCACAGCCTACTGTTTTGGCTCTATTAGAAATTTCTTCTAAGTCTCAAATATCGTTGGTATTCATCGAATTCATTTTAGCTTCCATAGCTTCTTGCCATTTAGACGAGTAAACGCTTCTCATGACTTCTTCAAATATGGGATCACCCTACATTTGAATTTCTTCACTAACATATACTTCATAGTCATCAGAAAAAACTAGTTTACTAATTCTTTGAGACCTTCTGAGGCCTCACCTACTGGCACTTTCATATGGGGCTGTTGTTGCTCTTCATTGCCAAGAGACAGTTGATTCTACAGGCTCCTGTATCACAAGATCCTTGTTTACATTATTCACCTTTTCCAAGAGCTAACAACAGGTGTTGTGTAAGTCATACAACATCAATAGGTATTGAGAAATTTGTTGCTCTTGAATCACTGGAGTGGAGACGTAGTCCATCTTCTCTTCAAGTCTTAGGTCTCTACATACCTCCACATACCATGCTCCCTTAGATTATCCCATCTTCAATAAAGATAGTGTATCTTCAAATTTCTTATTTGGGTTTAATCTGTTAAAACCTTATATTGTGCTTTAAGCACTGCCTTAATATCTTTGAGGCTCGTCCAGTATGAATTCTGACTGACTACGCTATCTTCCTATCGGAACTATAAAAAGTCCAGGAATTTAGCTATTTTTCTGCTTAGGGGTATCATTGTTAGGGGTATCATTGTTGTGACTGTTGTACTCCTCCGACGGTCATATTCATCTTAATTAATCTTTATCTCACTCTTAATGAAGAGTATCTTTCTTAATTGATCTTTATCTCACTCTTAATGAAAAATATCTTTGACCGTTGTACTCCTCCGACGGTCACATTCATCTTAATTAATCTTTATCTCACTCTTAATGAAGAGTATCTTTCTTAATTGATCTTTATCTCACTCTTAATTGCTCTCACAATTCTCCCCCCCTCGAAATATGGCATAAACTTTACTGCCATAATTCCGAGAACTATTTGGAAAACCTATGAACGAGGAGACACTTATGACTTACTTCATTCACATGATTATGTCATGCAAACAAAGTTATTTCTTGATTTGTATAGGAGTACACTTTTCTCATTCCACTTCAAAAACTCAACGAGGTCTTTTATTAGTAGTACTTTTGCAAGTCACACTTGCAAAAATTTTCTTATCCTTTGGTTAGTATTGACCATGCTGGTGCTTTTTCTATTGTGCCATGGTCAATACTAGGATAGCATAAGATCTACCCCAACTTCTCTCGCTGTGCGGGATAAATCTATATACAAACACGCATGCTTAATCCAACGTTGGTCAAATTAGACATGTATGTTACTTATTGCAACTCTTATCATAGTGATGGAAAAAATATATACTATTTACTATAACAAAAACTTAGTCATGACGACTAAAACATTCACTTATACTTCATTTTCTAATTAAATATTTCCGTTGGTTCCAATTTAATCAGAAAATTACTAAACTAACAAAAAACAGTCCAAAACTGGTTTAACTCAAGCCTTTTCATTCACATAGCCCAGCATTGGAGCCCGTTGGCATGCAGCCGAGTGATCTCGTCGGTTAAAATTAAAACATACAAGGTGCTTCTGCGTCAATTCTACATCACCGTTGGACAGAAAATAGAATTAATACATAAAACTCATATATTAACTTGAAAGACATATAACTACTCTTCAAAATTAAATTCTCCTGTTGGTTTGAATTTAATTAGAAGATAATCAACATCATTGCAGTGGAAACATGAGAATAAAATACATTCTATTAGTTCAGAAGCATTTCTTGGTCCTTATCTACTCTCTAAAAAATTGACCACGTTGGTGTAAAATTTATCAGAGATTTAAACTTCAAACTCAAACTCATAAATAAAATAATAATAATATTGCTATCATCAACTTTGCTATCATCAACTTTGCTATCATCAACTTTCATCAGAAAAATAGCAATATCATAAATACAATCATCACCTTCTGTGCAGCGGAAACGTGAAAAAATTCTTGAAATAATGCTTATTCAGAAGCATCACTGTGTACTTATCTACTCTCTAAACAAATTATTTCGTTGGTTCAAATTTGAGTAGAGACGACACATCAAAACAAATTCATCAAAATATGCTTCTGAAAAGGATAAAACTTAAAATCAGTGTTTACTCTTCATTTGGTCTAGCCTAGGGAACATAGTCCGCGGCCCATTCTGTAATAGCAGTGTGTGACCCAGCGAAACACGGTGGCCCAGCGGCCTACTTTGCGCGGCGTGCACGACCGCTCCCCCGCGCCTAGGCCGCAACATGGGCCTGGGCCATGAATTCTCCTTCCCACCTGGGCCTAAAGGTGGCCCGAGCTCTACCGACCATCGATCATGATCCGACGGTTGTGCGCACCGATCGAGAGAACAAAAAATGCCCCCCTCCTGGCAGTCCTCCCCCAACCCTAGCCTCATTCCTCTTTCTCCCCCTCGACCCTCTCTCACCGGCGGCGCCCGAAGATGACGGAGCAACGCCCATGCATGGTAACCGGAGGAGGATACGGCGCCACCACGGGCCCCCTCGGTCAGAGCACGCGCCCCCAATTGGTAGAGCGTGCCGCCATCGAGTGACCTCGCGTCGGCGCCCTGAGCCCACGTGCCTATGCACACAGCGCGGTGGAGTGTCGACGAGCTAGTGGCTTGGTCGGTCCTTTCTTCCCACGCGACGGTGGTCGCGATGGCAGGGAAAGAACCCAGTTAGGTCCCCTCCTCTCCGTTCTTGTGATCTAGGGTTAGGGTTTGGGAAAACATGGAAATCTTTCATCTCCTTCTAATTTCTTTTCACTTTTCCACCCCAGACTCGATCTACACACTAGGAGAAACTGCTTTGATACCATTGAAAGATTTCTAGGATCATCTAGGCGTAGATCAAACGAGAAGGTCTAGATAACCCTGTCCGCTTCTGAGCGGGTCGGGCAAGGCCGCTGGGGCTCATTTACGTTTTCTCCCCTAGCTCTGTTCGACGCGAGGCGGCCATGAGCCCTTCGTGGGCCGGCCTTCGAACCCCGATCAGGTGGATTCCTGAGTTCGGGTCGGGCGGCTCGAGCTCCCGAGCCCCGTGGGGCTCGGTGGGGGACGGTCGTGTTTCATGTGTCATCCCATCCGTGGTTTTTGCAACCAGAGGGGCTGAGCTAACGACACTTGCCTCGATGGCTTGAGTGTCGTCCTCGATGAGCTCGCTAACGGGCATGTCCGAGTGGAATCCGGGTCCGTCATTCGCTGATGGGGTCGGCATAGCCCTCATGTGGCTTTCCACTGCTCCTTAACCCGCCTCCCGGTAGATGCCCGTGTCACTCTAGAGAGCAACTCAGGAGGCCCATTGGCCTCTTCTCGATGGAGATTCTATGGGCTTGGCTCGAGGTTAGGATCGAACGAGAAAGGTCTAGATGTCCCTATCCGCTTCTGAGAGGGGTCGAGCAAGGCCGCTGGGGCTCATCTATGTTTTTCTCCCCTGGCTCTGTTTGACATGAGGCAGCCTCGAGCCCTTCGTAGGCCAGCCTTCGAACCTCGGTCGGTCGCCGCTCATATCGAATGAGACGACTACCGCTTCATGATGCGATGCGAAGCATTGTGATGCAGCAATTACATATGCAATGCTTGGATGTATGGGATGAATGGATGGATGGATGAATGAATGAATGTATGAATGCATGCATGCATGAGAATGGATGAATGAATGATCATGCAATGGAAAAGAAAAGTGGGGGTCGATAAAGTTACCTCGATGGCTCGAGTGACGAGTTCAGGGTGCTCTTACTGGATATGTGTGGGGTCTGGGTCCGACGTTCGTGACAGAGCCGACATAACCTGCATGGGGCATCCCACTTCTCTATACCCATCTCCTGGCAGTGGCTCGAGCCATCCGACCGACCTGGGTGACCTACCAGCCTCTCCTCGATGGAGATTCTGCTGGTGGGTCCCTCCAATTCCTTCTAGGGAAGGCGAAGGCTAAAGCTCGGGGTGTGGGGACAAAAACTTTGATCGCACTGGTGAGCAGAAACGCCATAGCCGCTGGGGCGTAGGTTTCTAGCGGTCCGACCAATTTTACTCAGAGTTTGTTTCCGCATACCTTGCCTTTATGTTTTAGCGCGAGAAAGGGGTCGGGCATCGAGAATCTCTACCGAATAGACACTCTTGCCAGCCTCTGAGCGAGACCTGACCCCTTGCTGTTGCTAGGGTCAGGGGCTCGATTGCGAAATTAATTCACGTAAAGTAAGTGTGACCCGTCTCTCGACAGTGGACCAAATCATTTGATCAACTTGGGTGACCCACTGGCACAGGACTTACCTCGATGGGATGAGTGACAGGTGCAGGGAACTCTTACTAGATATGTTCGAGCGGAATCTAGGTCCGTTGTTCGTAACGGGGTCGGCATAACCCACGTGGGTCATCCTGCTGCTCCCTAACCGTCCCTCAACAACAGCTAAGTCATTCGGTCGACTTGTATTGCCCCGCTGGGATACAACTTTCCTATGGAGATAGAGGATGAGAACATCCCACGTAAGAATTTAGTTAGGCAGATAAGCCAGGCGGCGAACTTGTAATAAATGGACAAGCTCATAAATTTCGTTATAGCCAAACAACTTTTTAGCCCTTCTCCCCTTTTTTGTATAAAAATGTTAGTGCATTTTGACCCATTTCGTCGTTAAGGTCATAAAGCTTAGGGTGCGGATGAGCAAATTCTGATCACGCTGGTGAGCAAAGGCGCCATAGCCACCGAGGCTCTAGAGCACCGTGGGAAGCTCTTCGACCCATCGTCCACCAAGCCTTTTCAATCGGTTGAAGATTCTAGGCTTGAGGCCCTGTAGGACCATGCTGTTTGCGCGATCGACCTACCCTTTCATGCGGGGGTGCGCCGTGTAGCCCAATCAACGTGGATGTGATATTCATCATAGAATTGGAGGAACTTCTTCCCGGTGAACTATGTGCCGTTGTCCATGATAATGGAGTTTGGTACTCCAAAGCGATGGACGATATTAAGGAAGAACAGCACGGCTTGCTCGGACTTGATCGTGGAGATCGGTCAGGCCTCTATCCACTTTGTAAACTTGTCTACGGTGACAAGCAAGTGGGTATGGCCCTCGGGCACTCTTTGGAGAGGTCCAACCAGATGGAGCCCCTAGACCATGAATGGACATATGATGGGGATCGTCTGGAGTGCTTGGGCCGATAGGTGGGTTTGCCGAGCGTAGTACTGCCACCCTTCGTAGGTGCGCACAATCTATTTGACATCGGTTACTGCAGTTGGCCAGTAGAAGCCTTGATGTATTGTGTTTTAGACTAGGGTTCTAGGCATGGCATGGTGACCACAGATCCCACCATGGATATCGCTCAGCAATCGCTTCCCTTGTTCGATGGGGATGCAGCGTTGCAGGATCCCAGTGTGGCTTCGCTTTTAGAGTTCGCCCTCAACAAGGACAAAAGACTTAGCACAATGCATGAGCCTCCATCTTGTCCGTCGGCAGTGCCTCATAGAGAAGGTAGTTGAGATAAGGCGTCCTCTAGTCGGCTAGAGGGTCGGGCTCCGTCGCTGGACCCTCGTCAAGCTCCATGACATCAGGGTCGGAAGGAGGCGATGACTGGTTAGCCCCTAAGCCCAGGGCAGGCGGCCTGTCACTGTCTTGTTTTGGCTCCTCATAGTGGACCAAGGGTTTGTGTTGATCGCTGGCGAAGACACCTATTGACACCGGCTCTTGGCTGGACACCGGCTTCACCAGCGCATCGGCCCCTCATTGAGACACCTCGGGATGTGATTGAGCTCGAGGCCGTCGAACTTGTCCTCTAGCTGGTAGACTTCTCAGTAGTATGAAGCCATCTTAGCATCGTGGTAGCTCGACTCCTTCATGGCTTGGTCGATGACCAGCTAGGAGTCGCCTCGGATGTTGAGGCATCAGATACCCAACTCGATGGCGATGCGCAGGCCATTGATGAACGCGTCATATTCAGCCATATTGTTAGAGGAGGGGAAATGGATGCGAACCATGTACCTCATGCGTACCCCAAGGGGCGAAATGAAGACAAGCCTTGCGCTGGTGCCTTTCTTCATCAGCGATCCATTGAAGTACATCGTCCAGTACTCCTGGTCGATGACTGCTGGTGGCATTTGGACCTTGATTCACTCTGCACTGAAATCAGCCAGCACTTGAGACTTGATGGTCGTTTGGGAGGCATACGAGATGCCTTGTCCCATCAGCTCGAGTGCCCACTTCACGATTCTTCTCGTGGTATCCTAGTTATGGATGACCTCACTGAGGGGGAAGGACGTCACGACCATCACCGGATGTGACTCGAAGTAGTGGCGTAACTTCCTTTTGGCAATGAGGACAACATATAGGAGCTTCTGGACTTGAGGGTAGCAGGTCTTGGAATCAAACAGGACCTCACTAATGAAGTACACGGGGCGCTGTACATTGAGGGCGTGTCCTTCTTCTCGCTCCACCACTAGGGTGGCGCTGACCACTTGCGTGGTGGCTGCAATGTAGAGCAGAAGCGGTTCTCCATCAATCGGAGGAACTAGGATCAGAGCCTTCGTTAGGAGCTGTTTGACCACGTCAAGCTCCTCCTAAGCCTCGGGCATCAATTCAAAATGGTCGGCCTTCTTTAGAAGCCGATAGCGGGGGAGACCTCATTCGCCGAGGCGCGAGATGAAGATGTTGAGCGCGGTGAGGCACCCTGTAACTCGCTGTACCCCCTTTATGTTCTAAATCGAGCCCATCCTTGTGATGGCTAAGATCTTCTCCGGTTTGGCTTTGATGCCATGCTCTGAGACGATGAAACCAAGCAGCATACCCCTCGGGACCCCGAAAACGCACTTCTCGGGGTTGAGCTTAATGCCGTTTGCTCGGAGTTTTGTGAAGGTCTGCTCAAGGTCGGCTATGACCTAGTCAGCCAGTTTGGACTTGACCATGATATCATCCACATAGGCCTCAACGGTTCACCCGATGAAGTCTCTGAAACACTTGAGCATACAATGCTGGTATGTAGCCCCTATGTTCTTCAGATCGAACGGTATTGTGACGTAGCAGAACGATCCAAATGGGGTGATGAAGATGTCACGAGCTGGTCAGACTCTTTCATCGTGATTTGATGGTACCTGGAGTATGCATCAAGGAAGCAAAGGGTTTTGCACCCTGAGGTAGAGTCGACTACTTGGTCTATGCATGGCAAAGAAAACGGATCCTTTAGACACGCTTTGTTGAGACCCGCGTAGCCAACACACATTCTCCATTTCCTGCTCTTCTTTTATACAAGGATGGGATTGGCTAACCACTCTAGGTGGTATACTTCCCTGATGAACCTTACCGCCAATAGCTTCGCGATCTCCTCGCCGATGGCCCTGCGTTTCCCCTCGTCGAAGCGACATAGGCGCTATTCACCAGCTTGGAGCCTGACCTGATCTTTAAGGCATGCTCAGTGACTTCTCTTGGAATGCTCGGCATGTCTGAGGGATTCCACGCAAAGATGTCTCTATTGGCGTGGAGGAAGCCGACGAGCGCGCTTTCCTATTCAGAGGAAAGCGTGGTGCCAATGCGCACCACTTTGCCTTTGGAGCCGTTGGGGTCTATGAGGACCTCCTTGGCACCCTCCACTAGTGCGAAAGTCCTGGCCGACCACTTGGGGTCGGGTGCTTCCTCGATGACCTCCTTCCTGATGGCCGCAAGCTCTTTGGAGGCGACGATTGCCACGGCGTGATCACAACACTCAACCTCGCATTTGTAGGCACACTGGAAGGAGGGCCGATGGTGATGACCCCGCACAGTCCTAGCATCTTCAGGTTTAGATAGGTGTAGTTGGGGATGGCCATGACCTTCGCGTAGCATGGACGTCCTAGGATGGCGTGGTAGGTTCCATAGAACCCGACCACCTCGAAGGTGAGGGTCTCCGTCCTATAATTGGACGGACCCCCAAAGGTGATGGGCAGATCGATCTACCCAAGTGCCATGGCCTGCTTTCCAGGCATGATGCCGTGGAAAGGCGCTCCGGTCAGTCAGACGCACGATCGGTCGATGCCCATGGCGTCAAGCATTTCGGCGTACATGATGTTGAGGCTATTGCCTCCATCCATCAGTACCTTAGTGAGCTGCTTTGTGCCAATGATTGGGTCAACCACGAGCGGATATCTCCCTGGTTGTGGGATGCTATCCAGGTGGTCGGTCTGATCAAAGGTTATGGCGGACTCCGACCACCGGAGGAAGACAGGCGTGGCCGGTTCGGCCGTATAGACCTGGCGGCGCACGAGCTTCTGGTGGCGCTTGGAGTCATAGGTTGCCGACCCTTCGAAGATCATGAGGCAGCCATCCAGCATCGAAAAGCCACCGTCCCTCCCCTCGGCGTCGTCCGCGGTCGGCTTGGGGTCCTTCCCATGCCCTCCCTTGTTGAAGCCTTTGGACAAGAAACGCTTCATGAGGCCGCAATCTTTATATAGATGCTTCACGGGGAAGGAATGGTTTGGGCATGTCCCTTCGAGCAGCTTCTCGAAGTGGTTCGGGGCATCCTCTGTCGCTGAACCGACCAATTTATAAGAGCACAAGTACAATGACAGCCCGCAACCGGTCGCACTGTCATACTTGAGGCCATATAAACCCGGTAGTTTGTCGAGTACCACGACGGGTCTCGATAAACGATCCACATACAACCAAGATCATACATGATTCAACATACATGTCACATGTTACATAAAGTTCATAGATACAGTTCATTCATCAGAGTACGAAATAAGGTTATTACAAACCAAGTTCGATATATAGTAGCGGAAGCAAATTAAAGTTAGAAACTAGCATTTGCCAACATAGTTCCAATATAGTGCCAACTCATGATCACAATCCACAAAAGCATATAAGAGGGATTATTAAGGATGCCTGCCCAAGGCTCACTCCTTATCCACGGTGGGATAGAAGTAGTTCTTGCGATAGCCATGATAATTGTACCATCTGCAACAATGAGAATAAAACCCTGAATACAAGAAGGTACTCAGCTAGACTTACCCATCATAAACCAGAAATAAATTGACTCTAAGCATTATGCAAGGCTTTATAAGTGGAGGTAGCTTAACAACATTTTGCATAAAAAATAATTAACTCAGTTATACAATTATACTTTGGTCATCAAGTTAAATATAGCTATTCATCTCTAGATTAGCAACTAGCCTGTGCCAAACATGTGGTATATCATTTAAGAGCAATCAATAGTAACCATAGCCGGTGTAGTAATTCCATGTTTATTCAAACCATCACATTCCATAATACAGTTACTACGATGTTGGAGCTAGCCAAGTTTCTCACTATCCGGGAGAGACGGTGATTCGAATCGATTTCAACCAGTTGGGAATTTATTCCTAACACAAACCCAGGCAGAACAGATCAATGGTCACCTTAGGTCACCTTTGGTATAACTCAGATACACATTTCGCGGGTTCGGCCAGCGTCGCACAATCAGGGACAACCAGCTGTCAAGACGATCAGGACTACCCTGCCCTTGGGCTCATGGCTGGCTCCCCGCACATCCTTACTACCATCTAGAGTGCACACTTTTACAAAATGGGGCCCGACCTGAGTTGAGCTACTCGGCTTCATAGTCGAAACGAGTTATCCGGCCAGCTAAGTGATAGGCATGCATTCAATCTACCGGTCTTCAGAAGGGCCAACAACAGTATGGTCCTTAATCGGTACAAACGGAATCACATGAGTCAACCTACACATAGACTCCGCCCAGCCTCCATTTACATTACCCCATGCTTCTTTTCCATGATAGCAAATATAGCCAACCGTGCTTCGGTATCCACCTATATCTCACAGGTGATAGAAAATCACCGACTTCTACCGGTCTAAGCATGGCTAAGCATATATATTTGATCCTGGACCTACACAAGGTTAAAGGTATATGTATCTAGACAAGGTAGTTCCATACATCAAGTGTTTCCAATCAACTCTTATAACCTAATGCATCAAACATAAAGGACTCAAATAGTATTTTGTAAAACATGGGAGACTTAGAATGCTCCGGGGCTTACCTTTGAGGAAAGAGGTGGGTCGGTGATCTAGGCACTCAGGGAGCTCTTTGGGAGTCTGCTCCTCTTCTCTTGGAGCTATAGCTTGAGGAGCCTTCTGTTGATCCCCTTCCTCTTCTTCGTTGAACTCCAACAGCGTTATCCATTCGGTCGATCCTATATGCATGAGCATGGAATAAGATATCACGAATGCATATATAATGACACGTATAGTATGATATAACACGATGAATGCATCCTCATAAGTACTTTCAACAGCATGGTATGAAAGTAATAATAAGTGCATCTTATTTTACTGAGTAGGTGCATATCTCTTCTCTACTACTTAAGTAAACACTTCTGTAACCTATTTACTAGACTACAAGACAATAGCTAATTGTTTTAACTATAACTGGAGTTATATACACCAGAATAATATGGTTGTGGATATTCTGGAAATCTTATAAAATTGTCTACAACTTTATTTTAATACCCTTAATGTGATTCAATAGTTATCTAGGTCAAACAATTTAGTTATTCAAATCTATCCAGGATGTAAACATTTCGAACAGTAAACTTCTAATAGCCAAAACTCTTAAACCCCGAGGCCTATGACTATGAAAATTTAACACAAGGTAGACCAGTAAGTTATCTACAACTTTGTTATTAACAAGTTTTATAGAAAAGGCCATTATCAATATGAAATTACCAACTCAACTAAAACTATGCTTGCAGCCATTTGTTTGATTTATAAAGCAATAATTAATTAGTTGCATACAACCAATTGCTTCTAAGCCTTACTATTAACAGCAACAGTTCATATGTATCACAAGTATCATAGAAAACATCATGTCAAGAACAATTTATTTATTTAAATACCTTTATTAATTTAATTAGATAATTAGGGGAAATAACAAACATATACCAAATGTGCACAATAAATTCTCATAAAATTACAGTCCCTTTCAAATGCTCCCAATAGACTACTATGAAAATTTCATATCATTTCAACATGTATAATATCCTCTACAAAAATAACAAGCTAGCAAGGTTTATTTTAGTAAAAATAGTTAACCCTATAGAAAAGTATCAAACAATAGATTCTATATTTTTCCTAGCTTCATAATAGTTCCATAATACAGTACAAAAATTTGCATGGCAATATGATTCCTTATTTTTATCCCTATAATTTTCCTTAGAAAACACCATTTATTAATAGATAAATAGAAAGATTATATTTCAATCAATTTTACTGCAAGTTTATTATTTTTCCTAGCTAGGGCATGTCAACACAAGACCAGCAAAATTGGAATCACAATTTTATCACATTCCTAGATCAAGTTACACATTTTACAAAATTGTAAACATTCAAAAGACACTTATCTAGCTATATTTTATTCACCTAGAAAAGTACCAAAAACTGTGCATCACATATTTTTATAAAATACTACACTTCATGAGGAATCCAACAAAATTTGGTTCACCAAAATTGGACACTCCTAGCTCTAGATATTATTTTCCAAAGTTAGCACAAAAATCTGTAAAAGAAGTAACAAAACCCTAACTGAACTCGCTGAGAGGGGACCCACGGGTCAGCGGACCCCACACGTCAGCCTAGCCAAAATAGAGGGGCGTGTTTGACCGGTGCTAGCTCGCCGACGGTGAGCTCTCCGACGAAACCGACCCCACCGTTGTGCTCTACTCACTATCCCGTGTCGATTGATACCCATGGTGGCAGCGCAGATGCAACGGAGCATGCTCGTCGCCGGCCATGGCGGCAGCGGTGCTGCGCGGAGGTGCGTCGTCTGTCTCTAGCCATGGCAAGTTCAAGTGAGGAGCGCAAGAGCTCCTTGGTGACGACGCGGACCTATCTAGACCATCTAGGGTTAGGGAGGAAGCACCGGCAAGGGTGTCCACGTGCGCGGCGGTGCAGCGGTGAGAGCGCGATGGCGTTGGTCGTCGTGTTCCGCACCGACAAGGCAACCATTCGTAGTGAGGTCATGCTACAAGCTAGACTACTCCCTAACCAAGCTCTAACACGAAGAATGCGAAGGAATGCACGACGGAGCCGAGCAGCGGCGAGCTCGCTTTGAAGGCGGCCATGAAGCCGAGCTTTCCGACGAGGACGAGAATGGCGATTTCACCCTCACCATAGCTCGTCTAGCACTGCTAATGTGTTGAGGAGGTAGAGGTAGCAATGGCGCAACTACTGGCAAGGTGGAGGCAGCAATGGCGCGGTGGAGTGGGCACTAGGCGACGGCGAAGCCATGCGGTGATGCGGCGACGCTCGGTGCTCCGCGGCGAGAGCGAGAGAGAGCAGTGGAGAGGGAGAGAGTGAGCACGTGAGTGCAGAATGAGCAGCGCGGCCTCTCTGATATCGTGTGCCAGCGCGCTATGACGAGGGCCCGACACCGGCTAGCGGCGGCCACGCGGCGGCCAGACTCTACCTCGGTCGGCCACGACGGCGCGACGCGACTTCAGCCATCAGGGTCCGATCAAGCGACTGACAGAGCGATTTCAACGCCTCCAATCTCCTAAACCAAAGCAAATCAGTGCACGACGCTAAAACAAAACTTGTAGAGCTACATACTAGCTGCAAAATTGCTTTAGAACTAATCTCCTAATTCACAACGGTTATGGAGTTAAATAATCCCAAAGTCAGCCACAATGAAACTGTCAGCTCAATATGACTTAGAAAAATTTTCAAGTTCCAAAATCAGTGAAATGTTTATTCTCGTGAGCTCAAAATGACCAAGCTAGGCACTGAATTAGCTCAAGACCCAAAAATAAAAGTTGTTGCTCTAATCAAGTACTACAACTTTGCTTAAGGGTGCTTTGCCATGCAAACATTCTATGACATAGTTCAACATAGGTCAAACATACCACTTGAAAATGATGACTTACACTATAACTAGGACTTAGAAACCAAACTAGCCTTAGTCATGAATACCAAAGTTATTCATAGTGACATTCTAAACATGTTTAGAGTATTCCTAAGGTTCCACACACATTTATACCTTGGTTACATATAGATACTTCCTAGGTCAACAAGCACATCATCACTTAGGAGCTTAATTAGATAAAGTGATCTACATGAACATTGTTCCATTTGTCATCCTAAGTGTAGCTAAGGTGTTTTAGTGACAAACATCAACCACTTACACTTATTCACACATGATCATAAGCATACACATATGGAAACATAAAATAACAAGGCATGTTTCACATGTTAAAGCTCATATATGAATGCTTGATGCTTATGCTAATGCAATGCAAGTGAAATTATGCAAGCCTAACACCTAGGGTGTTACACCCTCCATAGGCTTCTGGCCTCCCTTGTGGTCGGCGGTGGCCACTAGCGAGCCCTCGTGCCGTTGCTTGTTCTTCTTCTTGATAGGATGGTTGGAGGCGCCTTTGGCGTCCTCATCCCGCTTTGCCTTGCCTTTTAGGCGGTCAAAGATCGCTCTGATCGCCTCCTCGCCCATGGCATGGCTGGTGGCGATGTTGAGGAGCTCCTTGGTAGTTCATGGGCCCTTACGTCCAAGCTTGTGAACTAGGGACTCGCAGGTGGTCCCAGACAGGAAAGCTCCTATAACGTCGGTGTCGGCAACGTTAGGCAGCTTGTTGCACTGCCGGGAGAAGCGCCAGATGTACCCATAGAGGGTTGCTCTGCCCTTCTGTCGATAGTTTTTGAGATGCCATGGGTTCCTAGGACGCTTGTACATGCACAGGAAGTTCCCCACAAAGATCTCTTTCAGGTCCGCCCAACTTTGGATTCTATTGGGCGAAAGGTGTTCCAACCATGTTTGTGCCGAATCAGCCAGGAACAATGGAAGTTTGCGGATAATGAAGTCATCATTATCCACTCCACTGGCTTGGCAAGTAAGCCGATAATCCTTGAGCCATAGTCCAGGGTTCGTTTCCCTAGAGTACTTCGTGATGTTGGTTGGTGGTCGATACCGTGGCGGGAAGGCGGCGTTGAGGATGTGTTAGCCGAAGGCCTGAGGTCCCGATAGGCTGGGGCTCGGGCTTCTGTCCTCGCCGCTGTCATAGCATCCGCCACGATGAGGGTGGTAGCCGCGGTTAGCTCCCTCCCCCACATCGCCATGGGTACGACTACGGGCATCGAGGGTGTCACGCCCGTCACGGTTGTGGCCAAGACGCTCTTGCACCAGAACCACGGTGCGTAGCCTGCCGCCTTATGGTGCCTGGCGGACTGATGCGTCCTTGTCGGGTCGCTCTGAAGGCATGCGCTGGTTGGCATCGAGCTCGTGTTGTCGAGACAACGAGCTTTTGGCTTGCTGCATCACCGCACGCTCGAGTAGCATGCGAATCTCGCGATGGGCCCAACGATCCTCGAGTGTCGTGGGCCCCGAAAGCCCATGGAGCAAGGCCGCCGCAACAGCGATATTCTGGCTTGCCCGGGTGAAGTGTGGGAGGGCTTCATCGTCCTCGATGATCCTCTAGTTCACATCATGGGCCATGGCGCACGTGCCCACCATGTCCGTGGCGCTCGATCTCTCGATCGAGCTCTGTGTGTTCCTGCTCGAGCTGGAGCCACGCTTCCTCGAGCTATTGGTGTCGGGCTTCAGCTGCTCCACCCACAGGAGAGGCGGGGCCCCTACATCCCCCCTGACCTCATCATCGAGGTCGTTCATTAGGTTAGCTTCTTCTTCATGGATGCTTTCGACGTGTCCCTCGGGGGTACCCACCATAAAACACTCATGAGAGGGGTGATGGCTCCCTTTGCTAGAGTCAGAGCTAGAGGGTGACTAAGATTCTCCTGCGATGAGGTCATGGAAAGACTCCGTGACATATTCGGTCATCCCCACAAACCCATCGTTCACGGGGGACGGAGGCGTTCATTGTGCCACAAGGTGGCCGTCGGTCTCCGCGGCATTGTGGAGACCAAACAGGAGCGCTGTCAGGGCGCTCCGGATGAGGTATTCTGGGAGAGCAGCTCCCCTCCGGCAAGCTATGCCATGACGTTGGTGAATGAGAAGGTGAGGTAGCGCAGGTCCTTTCGAGACGGTCGGGGTCCTAGGAAGGCGCCGAGCTAGATGGTGTGCTAAGAGGACACGATGTTTATACTGGTTCGGGCAGAATGTCCCTACATCCAGTTCATTGCTGCTGCTCGTGTTACTAGCACTGAAAGTTCATAGTAGGGGTAACAAATGGTCGAGAGAGGGATAGGTCCAAAGTCTCTGGTGAGAGGAGCGACGGGTGCAGAGAGCTCGGTCGCTTCCTCGTGTGTGCTTGTGTGTTCCGGTCAGTTCGGGGTTCGATGGATTCGAGTCCCAATTGATGCGATGTGTTGCGATGGGTTCGAGTTTTTTTCATGGGACGTCCTTTTTTCCCTTTTATAGGTCAAGGGAAAGCACGGGTTATAGTGGAGGGAAAAGAGGAGGATGAGAAGAAGTCCTCTAGGATCATCGGGTCCTTCTTTTCCTTCACGTGGGTCCTGCCGACCCTGTAAATGTCAATAGGGACAGCTCCACGTCGTGGCCCTATCCGTCATTGGCGCCATGCGCAGGTGTCATCTCCCGGTCATGGCCCTCCACTCCATCCTAGCGGACGTCATGGTGAACCGACGCGTGCTGTCGATGCTTTCGTCTGAGGTTAGGTAGAAAAAGACCTTTGAAATGCGACGCCGTTTTATTCTGATGTGAATCCCCAGGTATGGCCGGCATGGCCACGGGGTATATCGGGGCTTTCCGGTCATCTCCTTGGTGTCAGAGGTTTGACCCAGGCCCATTCGCTTGGACCTGGAGTGGTTGGCAGCGGTATGGGTCTTCGTCGGGTGAGATGGATCCCCCGGCCTCGGGGTCGGTCGAGGCTGAATCCCTCCCAGAGGTCGGGTGAGATGGAGCCAGCCCTTAGAGGTCGGGCGAGGCAAAGCCCGTGGCCTCGGTGTCGGGTGAGGCGGAGTCCGCCTCAGAGGTCGGGCGAGGCGGAGCCTACCCTCAGAGGTTGGGCGAGGTGGAGACCACGGCCTCGGTGTCGGGTGAGGCGGAGCCCCTGACCACGGTGTCGGGCGAGGTGAAGCCCGCCCTCAGAGGTCGGGCGAGTCAGAGCACAGACCCAAGGGTTGGGCGAGGCGTAGCCTGCCCCTAGAGGTCGGGCGAGGCGGGCCAGCCCTCAGAGGTCAGGCGAGGCGAGCCCGCGGCCTCGGTGTCGGGCGAGGTGGAGCGCAAACCCAAGGGTCGAGCGAGGCGGAGCGAGGTCAGGCGAGGCGAAGCCCGCGGCCTCGGTGTCGAGCGAGGCGGAGCCCGCCCTCAGAGGTCGGGCGAGGCGGAGCCCACGGCCTCGGTGTCGGGCAAGGCGGAGCCCGGCCCAGAGGTCGGGCAAGGCGGAGCTTGCGCACCTAGGGGTTGGTTGGAGCTGTAGTCATGCTCTTGACTGCTCGGATGAATCAATGTTGATGGTTATTAGCTCCTCCTTTGAGTACCCTAGTATTGATCCTTGACACTATATATCCTAGGACGGGCACAGTGCAGGTGATGAGACGAGGCTCTGTGTATATATTCGAAGAGCATCTCTAAGAGGCTCTTTATATCTTTCCTAATTTAGAGAAATAGAGATTTTAGAGAAAGAAATATACTCTAACAGTCTCTTCAATTAGATATTCAAATATAGATATTCTCTATTTTGAATTTCTCACTAGTCAAAGATAGAGCGAGGATGACTCTCTAGACTGCGCACAAGACATAGAAGAGCTGTTGGAGAATACAAAGATATAGAAAACGATATTTACTCAAATGACTCTTCAAATGATGATTTAGATAGTACATTTTAGAAAAGGCTCTTGAAGATGCTCTAATACTATAGAAACGATTTTCTAGAGACGCCATCTTTTTTTTTCCAGAAACATTTGACATTAGAATCGCTTCTAGAAATTCAATCAGAGGGCCGAACAAATTAGTTCCCCATCCTTGAAAATCAGATTACATTGAAGTTGATATTACCAACCGTCCCCCTGAAAATCCAATTTTCTTGGACGCAGATTGCATCCGGAATGAAGGCTGTTTTCATGGGTAAAAGAAGCCCCTTTCTTCTCGGGAATCAGGACAAAACTATATATATATATATATATATATATATATATATATAGAGATAGAGAGAGAGAGAGAGAGAGAGAGAGAGAGAGAGAGAGAGAGAGAGAGCTCGGGAAGGAAAAAGAAGATGTCCCAAGCAACCATCAAAATTGCAAATCTAAGTGCTGGGAAATGTTTTGCCCTCGATTTTTTTTGGACATAGTGGCTTTAAAAGGTAAGAATTTGCCGGTCCACTAGAAAAATGGTTTTTTAAGAAACACAGTCTATTTTTTGTTTCGAAAGCATTGGACAATAGAATCGCAGCGATTCAATCGCTTCTAGAAATGCAATCGGAGAGCCCAACAAATGGATCATTGTTGAAAATCATATATATTACATGGGCAATTGATGTTACCAACCGTCCCCTATAAATGCAATTTCTAGGGGCGATGGTGTTGACCATTCAGGGGCCGTTGGTAACACCCATGGCTAACCTCAACATATAAAGGAAGCCCTTTCTTATCGGGACAAAACTATACATAGCCCGGGAAGGAAAAGGAATTAGATCTCCCAAGCAACCATCAAATTGCTAGTTAGAATGGGAAAGTTTTTGTTCTTCTTTTCCTTATTAGGAGGAAGGTTCCTCTAGAAGGTAAGATATATAAGAATATGCCAATCCAATATTTCTTTTCGGAACCTAGTGCTAGACTATTTGCTTAATTATGTTTTTGGATATTGCATCTTTCTCTCTGCATGCACGGTGGTTTGCACGCATCTTTGTGTTATGTTTTCCGTAATGCTGGCACTATACCATTATTCTTTTTGAAAAAAAAAACGAACCGGTCGTAGGAGAGCCGCCTGTTTTATATTAAAAAGAGAAAGTCAAAGATGGCTACCGGCCGGCCGGTTCTTTGTCCTAGCTATATGTACCCACGTGCAAGTCGTTGAGCAATGCAAAGTTATTTTTTCTATATAGTTGATGGGAGCAATGCAAGATGTGTTTTTATATATATATATACAATAATACATGGCGTATATTTTTTGTGAAAACATAGGTACACGGGAAATCAACTGTGCCGTGTACTATGTATATATGCACGCAAGGCCATGCGTGCAGACACACTAGCATGTGGTGCGTGTCTGCTGGCTAGCTAGGAAGATATACATAGAGAGAGGCCCAGCGAGTAGCTAGCTAGCTAGCCGACACGAGGCGGATCATGCACATATCTCGTAGCCGGTGTTTAGTTAGAAACCGCACTTGTAGCTCTTTCCTTTAGGAACCAAAGTGATAGCGAAAGGGTTTTATAGTAGTGCTTTTTTTCTTCTTCTTTGCAACCATACCAGAGGCTAATTAAGGCCACAGCAGCCTTGTTCTCACTTGAACCCACATCCAAGCTCTTGTGCCCAGGGCCGGCCCTGAGTTTTTAGGGGCCCGGAGCAAAACCAAAATCTAGGGGCCCCTTATATACACATGCTTAAACACTTATATGTATAAAATAGTTAATGATAAACGCTTAGCTACATATACAAAAGCGATATTCATACATAACATACATACATACATACATACATACATACATACATACATACATACATACATACATACATACATACATACATACATATATATGACCATCTTGTTCCTCGACAACCATATCACCATAATGATGGTATACTCTGGTTCCTTGACAACCATATCACCATCTTGTTTGGATCTCTTGAAGCGCTTGAATTACTCTTAAAAAACTTCTTTATAAATCTCTGTGTGATTGTATTAATTTATCTACTCATACTCATTTTTTTATTTTTTCCGTTTGACTAGATTTTGTACAAAATATTTAAAAAAGAAATAAAAGAAGCAGATTAAGATTTTACTGTACGGGTGCGTGCATAATCATGTGCGCTTTGAAGATGCAAGAAGATAGTGAAGGAAGCTAGCAAATTGCGGTAAAGTAAATTTTGGTTTAATAGAAGAAGATGAAGAAAGCAAGTTAGCAGCGAGTTGCATGAAATGCAACGTAATGTGCTATCTCTAATAAAGAATAATAATATATATAATGTTATATATATAATAACTGAGCCTAAATTATATGTTGGAGCCATCAGGACCCACCGCGCTTATCTGCAGTAACCAAACGACTTCACAAAAATAGCTCGCATGAGAATCGTCAGGTTGTTGTAGTTGCAGCGAGAGGCAGCATACCTGCAGGTAGCAACGACGGAAACTATTCGCTGCTTAAAGCTCTTAGCCTCTTAACCACGCAATATACGGTATATATACCTGGGATGGGCCCCCAGGGAATTGGGGTCCCAGGGCGACTGCCCGTCCGCCCGCCCTCAGGGCCGGCTCTGCTTGTGCCCATATGGCTAGTGTTGACGATCAAAATTGTCCATTTTGTAAAGTTGTTAAAATATGAAACGGACTTCACCATTGCGTTCCTCTCGTCGAGATGGTCAAAAATCATATATGAAACGTCTAATTCGGAGTCCAGTTGAAGGAGTTATGCCCCCGAGAAGATGCTCCATTGTCGGAAGTTCCGACCCAAGTCGAAAGTTGTGACACTCGGAAGTTCCGATAGACGTCAAAACTTCCAGGAAGCCTAAAAAGACCTGCCGGGTGCCTGGGGTTATCCCCACGTCGGAAGTTCCGGCACCCAGAAATTCCGATAGAGGTCAGAACTTCCGGCATACCTAATAAAAAACCCTGTTCGGATCTGATCTTTTGGATTCCGATCTGAACTATTCTAAACTTGGAAATTAAGACTTGGAGAGGTTTTCAACTGGGATAAGACAACCCGACTCTATATATATGAGATGATCATGACTGATTGAGTTCTCATCTATAAAATCGTTAGAAAATCAATCTATCAACTCCTTTTTGCCCATTTACTCTTGCTGTTTGTTGAGTTTCCCGACGAGATTCAGCGGCATCCTAGGCGGCCTTGCTGGTCCTAGGAGATCCTCCACGTGCTCCCCCCCCCTCCGACGGGTCTTCTCAGGAGAAGTTCGGGAGTCTTTTCGGCCAAGAACGAGCTCTACATCGACCTTACCGGTCTCTAGATTGGTTTAATCGATTATGTTGCGTTCTTGCTGTGTTGCAGGTTGTTTGCAACCTCTTTGAGCGTCAAGTCCATTGCTAGTGTGTTGGCTTGGATCACATTCAACGTCAACACCTAGCTCGTCCCACTTGGGGCTATTTGATAGAGCTCCAGCTATAGCTTCTATGATAAAATGACTTTTTCTGCTCTAGCTTCTCTTGTTAAAAAAGGTTTGGTAAAACAGCTTCATCTAGTTGTTAAAAAGCATGAGATGACTATAATACCTTTTTATTTTTTTATTCTATTGTTCCATTTTCTTCCATCATTTTACTCTATTATTTCTCTTTACTTCTTATTCTGTCTCCGTCTTATCCCATGCATTCACCGCACGTGCATCTTGTTCGTGCTCACCGCCACGTCTGCACCATCTCCACTGCGCCCGAGTTCTCAGTGTCACAGACGATCCCTCTCCGCAGTGCTTGCACCCTCTTCATCGCGCCCTCCTGCAGCTCGCACGATGCCGCCAGAGCTCGCCAGGAAGGAGCCGAGTGGGCAGGGTAGCCGCGTCCACCCGCGCGCGTCTCGTCAAGGAACGGGAGGAAGCTAGGTTTTTTGGCTCCACCGTCCACCAATCCCTGTGAGAGCGTGTTCGTTGTGGTGTACACACGCGGAGCCAAGAGAAGTTGTTTCTGTTTGGCCGGTACGAGGCTAGAGCGGCTTCGAGAGCCCTTGGAGAAGCTCCACCAACGCACCCTTGATCCCTTTAATTTTTTTTTGTTACCAAGCAATCCCCAATATTGAGAGAATATTCTCTTCAGGGATGATCATGTCTCTCAACGGAACACCGGACAAAGTGGAATATCTCATTTCATCTTTGTCATGTCCCCCAATTAAATATATATCTATACCTAATATTAAGGTGAAAAGAGTAATCTTCGAACCATCATATTTTACTTCCCATAATGCCCTCGCACATCTTTCCATCCCGTTTATGACATGGATTCACGACCTGTGCACATACGAGTTAAAACGGATTACGAATTTGTTGCATGAATTTTCGAGCCACGAGTCATCTAAATGACCATGCAACAAGGTGTACATTATATTGCAGCATATATAAATATATTTTGCTAACTCTATAAGCTGTGCATATGTATGTAACAGAACATGTTCTATTGCAACCCACAGACATATTCTATCCAGATGGCCGATCAGTAAAAATCGTCAGAACTAAACGCTGTGCAAGAACATGTTCCGTCCAGATGACCAATCGAGTAGTATTAATCGTCGGAACGAAACGCTGTGCGATTGTACATATCTCTGTACATGTCATGACCTATATGCATGCTCATCCTCTCGGATTGTTACCAGTTCTTGTACCGTACTGTATACGTACTTATACTAACGTATATATACGTACGTAGTACGTACCTTGGACGTCCAAGATGGGGATGTCGTCGCTGGGCTTGAAGCCGGGGGACCTGAGGACGGGGTCCATCTCGTAGGCGTTGGGCACCACCAGCCCCATGAACGGCGCGCCGTCGCGGTTCGCCCGGCGGATGGCTCGCCACGTCTTGTCGGAGATGAACCCCTCAGCCGGCGTCGCCGCCGTGGCCATGAGCATCACCACCACCGCGAGACCCACCGCGGCCGCCGCTGCCGGCCTGCTGCTGCCTGCGCCAGCTGGTGCTGTTGCTGCCATCGTGATTAATTATACTCTACCTTGTGTTGGCTTTGTTTATAGCTAGCTAGAGGTTGATTGGAATTCTTCTGATTCTCGCTACCCTAATTTTTGACATCACTATCGGTTCAAAATCTTCTTACATTGTCGGATTTTGAACCGGTAGTGACGTGGGGTTGATATCACTGTCGGTTCTTCACTGATGTGGTTTTTAGAAAATCCAAAAAAATAGGCCAAAAATTAAGGATTTTTTTTAAATTTTTTAGAGAGACCCCATTGGACAGCCACGCGGTCACGCGCATTGCAAGTCACAAGTCACGCGATTTTCACGCGAAAAACACACGCTTCACGGCCACCGGCGCTCAAACCCCTGACCTCCTGCTTTGTGTCTTCAGCCCCTAATCACTCCACCTGCAAGTTGTGTGTGTCCGAATAAGATTTTTTGTCCTATCCATTTTTTGTTTATCTGATTTTAAAATGAGTATTTAAAACTATAAACAAATTTAAATAAAAAAGTTGTCAACTACAAAATTTTATAATTTTTTGAGATCTTCAACTTTCATTTCGGTAGTTTCTTCATCCGAGGTCATTTACAAAATTTGAATTTCAAATTTAAGAAATTGAAACGTTATTTTCCATGACAATATGATTTCAAATAAAAAAGTTATTAACTACAAAGTTTCATAACGTTTTGAGATCTACAACTTTTCTTTTTTCTGTTTGTCCGTCCAAGATTGTTTAAAAAATTCAAATTTTAAAATTTTGGAAATTCAAACGTAATTTTTCTTGACAGGATGATTTCAAATAAAAAAGTTATCAACTATAAAGTTTCATAACTTTTGTGATCTACAACTTTCATTTTAGTAGTTTCTTCATCCGAGGTCGTTTATAAAATTTAAATTTTAAATTTCAGAAATTCAAATGTAGTTTTCCTTGACAAGATGATTTCAAATAAAAAAGTTGTCAACTACAGAGTTTCATAACTTTTCGAGATCTACAACTTTTATTTTAATCATTTAATCATTTATTCATCTGACATAGTGGTAATAACATTGTTCACAAATGTTACATATCTCTCTTATAGTTTATTAAACTATAAGACAGATATGTAAATTTTGTGAACAATGTCACTATCACTTTATCGGATGAAAAAATGACCAAAACAAAAGTTTTAGATCTTGATAAGTTCTACAACTTCTATGTTCATGACATTTTCAGTTGAAATCATTTAGTGTTTCCAAAATGATGTTTGAATTTGTCATTTTTTGAAATTCAAAATTCAAATAGATAAAACACAGTCACATGTAAAGATGGATAAAATAATAGCGGTAAGAACACAATAAATTGATAGAGCATGATTTTAGAATTTTTTAGAAAAAAATCATCAAATTTGAAGTTAGTACTAGGAAGAAAGACTAGTTACAAGTTTTAGCCAGACATTAAAAAGAGAAATCAGAGTTCTTCGATAATTTCAAAATTTAATTTTAAATAGAATTTTGAAGCAGTAAATAATTTCAAATGAAAAAGTTGTCAACTACAAAGTTGCGTAACTTTTCAAGATCTACAACTTTTATTTTGGACGTTTCTCCATCCGAGGTCGTCTGAAAAATTCAAAATTTTAATTTTAGAAATCAAACGTAATTTTCGTTAGATAGATGATTTCAAATAAAAATATTTGGACATTCAAATGATCTCAAATTAAAAAAGTTTAAACTACAAAGTTGTAGATCTCGTCGAGTACTACAACTTTGATATAAAGTTTGTCTTTATCGAACATCATATGAGAAACTTATGAAGTTTTCTTGTAGCATATCACTGTCGGTTCAAGCCACGAACCGACATTGTCGGTTCTTGGCTAAAACCGACAGTGATATGAACCGACAGTGAAGAACCGAATATCCGTGTCGAATGATCCTATTACTGTCGGTTTTAGCAAAAAACCGAAGTGATGGACTATCACTGTCGTTTTCTTAAAATCCGGCAGTGATGATGCCGACAGTGATATCTAATTCTGTAGTAGGGTTCTGCGTGTGATCTCTCTACCCGATCATGAGCGCACATATATATAGAGAGATGGGAGGTGTCAAGAAATACAGGTACTCCCTCTTGTCTATAAATGTAAACATTTCTAAATTCTAAAAATTGAAATTTGTTTAAAAACACAAGCATTTCTGTTGTTATATACTCCATCCGTTCTAAATTAAGTCGTTTTTACTTTTTTGATACATCTATTTTTCTATGCATCTACATATAATAATATGTCTAGATAAATAGCAAAATATATGAAACAAAAAAGCCAAAACAATTTATAATTTGGAACGAAGGGAGGAGGCTGTAACCCTGTTTGATCCATTAATACTAATTATTAGTAATTAAAATTAGTACTACTGGGTACACACATTAGCTAATAGTCCAACTAATAAGCACAAAATGAGCTACCTAGCTCATAAAATGTTATTAACTTGCTTATTTCAAATTGTATGTCATTTGGGTTTTCTAGGTACATGTCAATGTTTAGAAATATAATAAAAACTATATATGTATCTACCAAAACTAAAACAACTTATAATTTAGAATAGAGGAAATACTAACTATTAGATGGAGGATCCAGACGGAGCTTCAACTAACATGTTAGCTAATATCTCTGCCAGTAAAAAGCTATTAGCTGCCTTACCTTTTAGTCGTTTATTATTAATACTCCCTCTGTTCCTTGTCTTTTCTAAATATATATTGCTCTAATTGTGTATCTAAGTGCATAACAAAAGCTATATATATCTAGAAAATAGCACCAGTAAATTCAATCATTCAAACAGACACTGCAGACGGAGGGTAGCAACCTGGCAGTAGACGGCAAGCCGCAAGGTTCTTGGCCCTCCAGGACCAAGTTGTCATAGATGACGACCGTACATTTATTATATTCAATTAATTAGGTAAAATTGGGCAATCCAGATCGATCGGCAGCCGCACAACATCATGCATTATCGACTAAATATAGTAAGCAGTTGTGAAAGGCGTGCTAACATCACCTTCCGTCTCCTATCTGGCTAGTTACTACAAATGATAATGCCATCGTGCAAAAGTCGTGGTGTATATAATAAAATCCAGGCAGAGCAAGTGCATATTTTCAAGGAGGGAAAGAACATATCCGTTTTGAATCGATCAACCTCAAGAGTTGTCCTAAAGTCAAACAATTTTAAGCTTAACCAAATTTATAGAAAAAACACCAATATTTATTACATAAAAAAAATATATCACTACATACATCACGAAATATATATTTTCATAATACACTTATTTGGTGTCATAGATGTTGTTACTTTTCATATAAAGGTAGTTAAACTTATGATAGTTTGACTTAAGACCATTTTAAGAATTGAATTATTTTGGGTTGGAGGGAGTAGTGATTTTAAGAATTGATTTATTTTAGGAAGGAAGGAGTTTTTTCATTTCGGATTTGTCCTAAGTCATTTTTTTTAAAAAATGATCAAATTTGTTGAAAAATCATCACATCTAAAACATCAATTTTGTTTCATTGGAATCTTCCTCCAATATATTTTGAATTTATCTGAACTTGTAGAATGTAATATTTTTCCTACAAACATAATTAAAATCAGAGAAACTTGACTTTAGGTCAAAATCAAAACCAAACTAAACCATAGTTTGGAACAGAGGGAGTACCTACACGGAGCATATGCATGTGTGTTGACACGTAAGCGGATCATGCATATCGTGCATTTTGTCACCACCCCCCTACACGGAATCTTGCTTTTTGATTGATCAATTTAATTGATTGATTGATGTAGTCCATATGTCTTGGTCGGTGGTGCTGATAAGTCGCCGGAGGCAGGATGAGTAAGTAGTTAATAAGGAAACGTTTGTTTATTACCCTTAGCTTGCACTAGTCTAGAACATATAAGATCAATTAATTAGTCAGCAAATGGCTAGCCTAACTTGTAGGTCGTTGGTCTAACCAGTTTATTACTTCAATTTTTGCCTTCTATGCCGGTTTATCTAGGTCGTTAAACGGCTCAGCTTATATAATCTAGCACCTATAAAGTGGATTACATAATTAGGTTAGGGAAAGAAACAAATGTCACGTAGATAACATAAATGACAAAAAACACAAATAATTAAATAAAAATACGGCCGTAAGCATATTTTTGGACAAACAATTTTAAGGTGCAAAGGAGGATCAAACGGTGGTGGTTTAGGTGGTGGGAGGGGGACTACAGCCCCCCTACCTCGGAGCCATATTAACTTTTTTTTGTCATGGAAGCACTGTTTAGAGGGTTTAAGGTGTCAAGAGGTCAAAGTTAGTGGTGTGTTGCTTATCAATGGCCATGAATAAGTGTACAATGGAAGTGTTACATAGGAGTTTCATGATGTCGTGCTTATTAGAGATGTTAGTGGAGCCATTCATCGATCCATGCAAGGAATTCTTCCATTAGGGGACGCAATGGTTATTGTATGTTCCCACGGTGAATCCAACGGGCAAAAGTACCTGCCAAGTCTGATGGGGGCATGGATAATCCTTTGCCCCTGATGCCTGATATCACGACCCGAAAAACTTTGCTAAAGCCCCCTTCTGCAACCCCAAACCCAACCATCACCCCTCTATCCTGAGTTATAAACCTAGGTAAACTCCAAAAACAACTCCTTATACTGTAAGATATGACCCATTTACTCTCCGGTTTCACATCCTTATCATCCCACCCTAGACGAAAAAGGGAGACACGCTAGCTAGTGTTATGATCAATCTCTAAACCGCCCTAATTGAACTCCGACTCTAGGAACTGAAAGGATCAAGATACCCAAGAAGGCGGGTTGTGAATTGAGCTAATCTAAAATTCTTGCAAAACTAAAACCTATTGTTTAGCCCATTTCACTCTAGTGCCTAAACAAGTGTTTCTAGCCTACCGCACAAAGTTTTGCAACCTAGTTCCAACCTATTCTATCATGGCAATTCTGAAGAATGTAAATGCATGAAAGTAAATTCTCAAATGTAAAGGAGATGGGTTAGGAATACGTCAATGTTTTTCCAAGGTATTAGACATGAGTTGGCACTCCCCACTAGTCCTTGTTGGAGCACTTACGCAAGGGTATTTCTCTTCCTTGATCCGCGCAAGGACCAAGTGCTCTCTATGGGTTGATTCTTTGCCACTTTGGCACAGTGAATCACCCACAATTATTTACACCTTGAGTTGGGCCTCTCACATTCACCACTGAAAGATCACCAAGCTCTCAATCACCACCAAGTCATCTAGGTGATGCTGATCACCAAGAGTAACAAGCACCAATTGACCTAACCAAGCCTAATGAGAATAGTATATGTGCACTTACTACTCCCTAAGCACTAATAGAGTCCTTAATCCTTGATTATAAAATACAAACCACTCCACTAGCCTCAAGGTCTCTCTTGGACACCAACAAGTGTATAGGACTGTTCTGAATGTCAAGAGAGGTGTAAAACATGAGATGGGGGTATATGTAGAGGCACCCCCAAAACTAGTCGTTACAACCCATTTCTGCAATTGTATCTTTGTAATTGGTTGTTGGGAGGTGCCATCAATCTATAGACAGAGGTTATTAGCAAGCTAGCAGGCACCAAAGGGCTAGGGTTATTGGTCCAAGACCAAGTTTGACATAGCCCATAGACTACGATCGTATATTACACAATTAGGTCAAACACTACTATATAAATGATTTCGCGAGACACTGCCCAATCATTAACGGAGGCAGACGTTTTATTTACGAAGGTGGTCAAAATTGCACGTCTCCTAAAATGGATTTACGAAGGTGGGCATCTTAAGAGGCCCATGGTCGAGCCCACTTCATTTTGTGTGGACCATCTCGGGCTGGTAACGGGCTCGTAGTATATAAGCTGAGAAACCCTAGCTAATTCTTTCTCCTCCCACTTGGCAGACTCAGCGACGTCCATCTCTCTTCCTCTCTCTTTGTTAGGTCTCCCCACCCGCGCACTTCTCTCTTCTGACGATGACGGCGCAAGGGCGGTCGGTGGCTCCCGACGGTAGAGGGACGCTCATGCCCTAGGGGTGGGCCACTCGTGCCTCGACAGCGGGGGCCTCTTCCGCTACAGCGGTGGCATGGGCTCTTCCACGATGGTCGGGCCTCTCTACAGCTGTTGTGGCTTAGATTCGGCGGTAGGGTCTCGAATCTGCGGCGGTTGTGGGTGCTCGAATCCGGCCGGCAAGGAACAATGATGGTGCCCAGATCCAGCGAGCGGTGGTGACGATGCGTCGATGGGCTTGGCGAGCCTCGTGGATGGGCTCGGCTGGCTTGTCGATGGGCTTTTTCTTTTTTATAATCTATTTTTAGAAGGGGGCATTTGACTGTCTCCAAAAATATCGATTTACATAGGCGTTGCTTTGGAGGCGGATTCCCTGTCCACATCCAAAAATCTCTTTTGACCGACCACAAAAATCCCTTCAATAGTAGTGAAAGCCATGTTTGGCATGATTTGTTGAGTGGCTTCAGCCATGTCTTTTTTGACTTTTTGGGTGAAACCCTGTCAAACGCTAACTTAAGAAATGGCCCTATGAGAGATGCTCTAGAGGGATCAAGAAATTATTTTTACTATTGTCGACACGAAAATATGTCGGCACACAGCAAGCCGGAAGGATCTGCTTGGTGGAGCAAGGCTGGAGATCCGCTTGACTTCAACGCAGGGTTAGCCGATCCTGCGAATTCCTTCCGAGGCATGCCAGTCAATTTGACCTACAATTGACAAGGAGAGAGTTTATCAGTAATTTAAGGTGGAACATGCTAGTTTTTTCCCAGACAGTTCCAAGTGTGCCATTTCAAGAGCAGCCAGTGTTAGCCCACTAGATCACGGAGATATCCGACCACTCACTAAGGCTGCCGAGCACGCGCTAGTGATGCCGACCAAGAACCATCGTTATTTTACCTCTAGTCATAGTGTGTGGTCAGACAACATTAGTGGTGATCGACAACGCTGGTGAGTGCTTGGCAATCCAATGGACTGATAGCCAAACGTGAAAATCGATCAAATAAACCGATACGAGAAGAAAATCGAATGTTAAGAACTATAACGCTCGTAGGTTGTGACTGATTTTATAATGACAATTGCGATGTACCTAATTTTAATGATTCTTTCCCTTGAGCTATTAACATGTATGTGTTAGAGATACATCACTGGCTAAATTACATTTGATCAATACGTAGTGTAGAGCTAATGAATTTAATAAGAAAAAGGGATATGCCATGCACACAATCGACTGTTTGATACAGACAGACCCACAAACCATCTAGACCTAATCCATTACCATCAACAGTGAGGTTCGACCAGATCGATGCAGCTATGATGATAATAACAAACTAAATCCAAAGAATTCATAGAATCGACCATACTTAAATAGGTTCATGAGAGCGTGTCATATCAGTGAAAACACAGACGAGTCGGCTAAAAGAGCCGATTCGAGTAGAAAAAGGATCATAGCATGTGAACAATAGACTATTCAACATGAGCAAACCTATCAACTCCTCAAATCTAACATATCATCCTTAACAGTGGGGTTCGACCAGATCGATGCAGCCATAATAAAGATAACAGATTCTATCCTTAAAGAAAATGGATCTACTCATATTTAACAGGATCATGAAAACACATTATGAATGTTGAAATACGGGCGATCGGCTATTTAGCCGATGCAGGCATAGCAAACAGCCAGGGTCATGCTTGATCGAAAGCAAACCGACCAACTAGCATCCTCCGATCTAGAGTATTAACAATGGGGGTCGACCGGAACGATGCAGCCGTGATAGTGGGCTATAGATCAGATTCAACTAGCTGGTAAACCTCCTCAAGATCAGACATGCCCTGACCACGTACTTTGCACGATCAAGATCGAAGTAGATCAGCCGATAAAGCGTAACTCATCGCTTAAAGTAAGGACCGTGCAATGTAATCAAGAAAAATGAGGGATTAAAAGGATGTGAGGCCAATCTAGATCGATCTCGATCGGGCAGGTTGATGTTGCTGCAAAACTAATAACAATGAAAACATCAGCAAGATCGGTAACTTAATGAATCTACCTGAAGGACGCCACCCTTAGGTAGAGCCGATAACTTGACCTTAATCTAATTCGAGCAGTGGAGGTCGATCGGATCGATGCAGCCATACTTGAACTAGATAAAGATCGATAACTAGCTTATACTAGAGTTTGCAGTGGAGGTCGAACCTAACCGATGCAGCCGTACAAACAGAAGTATAAGCCATGACGGTACTTACAGACAAGCCGGAGGTCGGCCGGACCGATGCAACCCTGCTTGTTGAAGAACTCACGGAATCTACTCTACTCCTACTACTAAGGGTTGGCACGGAGCCGAAAAAGAAAGTAACTTGTATTGGTTGATTGGATGTCCTTTACAGTAGCCGAGGTCCAATATTTATACCCGGAGCCTAAATATGAATCCTACTCAAGTATGACTCATTACAATCTTTGGAATAAAAGAAAACATTCCTAACTTAAGATAACTTAGACCCTAACCATAGCTCATTGTTGTTATCTACTGACGCCTTTTGGAGAGAGCCGATTCTAGTGTCGCATCTGAATCAGCTGATATCAATCCTTATGCAATCGATTCCTTGATTGACTCAATCTTGGAAGTTTCAAGTTCCCACGTTCTTCTTCCCAAATTTTGGTGTAAACACATGCTCCTCAATTTTGGGATAAAAATGATTTTATTCCACATCGTAACCGTTTTCTTCCGAGATATACGCGTGACTCCTGACTTCCTAGTCTGAGTTTTATATAATATCCCAATAGTATCTCTTTCAACTCACTCGGCCCATTTGCTTTCCCCTTCTTTCTTGAGCAAATCTTAACAGCCGACGCCGCCATCGCCAAAGCCTCAACCCTAGCGAATCCTCTGCCATATCAAGCTTTCAAGCGATCTTTCTCAGATTCAAATCTACTTCGGCTGCAATGGCGACCAGCGACCACATCCCTGATGTATGCTTTCAAGTTCCCATTCTCCAAGTATCGATCACTACCCTGCATTTCCCTTCTTCTCAATTTTATTTTATCTAATTTCTAGGAAATGAGGAACAAAATCTTGATTCCATCGACTATTGCTCCCAATGTCTATTTTCTTGGGCCTATGAGTGACCCTGATCCATCTGATTTTATCTATCAAGAAATCAACTAAATCTCCTTCAAACAATCTGTAGTGGATTCGTCTTCCTAGAGCACCAAGACTCTCTTTAGAAATTGGCCCAAAATGCCTAAGGGATGGAGAGGCTGGTTTCGTAGGGTTTCCAAGAAAAAGGGTGGAAACAGGGAGCTTTATGATCTAAATCAATGCTTGACACTTTCATTGTCTGGGATGGAGAGGAATGATTCACTCCTGATCTCTGCATCTTATGTCTGGTCCAACACCCTAAATGCTTTTGTTTTTTGTCATGGCCCAATGACCATCACTTTGGCCGATGTTTATATGCTGACCGGCCTTAGAATAACAGGATCGATGCAGCCTTATGACTTCTTAAGCGCTGGATCTAAGAAATTGGCCAAAATATTAGACTGCACAGGATGGGCAAGCTACATTCTAAACCATATTGGAGACGAATCAACTGTCAGCGAAAGAGAATATGTGGCCTTTCTGAACATGTGGTTAGAGAGATTCATCTTCCATGGGTCATCTTGTGGTCTGACTTACAATCATAAAATTATGGCAGAGCATCTGGCAATAGGCAAGGATATTCCTCTTGGAAAGTACCTGTTAGGAGCTACTTATCATCTGATGCACCAGGTAGCTGCCCAGTTACTGAAGAACGAACCAGTGCATACTATTAGTGGCCCTTGGTGGTTGATACAGTTATGGCTGAACCTATATATGCACAAGAATGTAAGGCCTGGTCTTAGAAACCTGAGCTTTCATTCCTCCAACTTTGATGAGGAATATAGAGGCGAAGAAGGGAGAACCTGTCAGTGCATGAGTTATGGTGAAGTTGCATCAGCCATAACAATTGCTGTCGATGTTGGCCATCTCTTCAAAAGGTTTTATAGAGGGTTTGATGCAGATACCCTAACTTAGTTACCCTGTGATGAGGATGAGAACAATGAGCTAATCTTCCCATTCAAATTTCGATTTGAATCAGGCTGTTCAGACGAAACGGCGGCCGCAATCTTCAATTCTTTCATCAAGCCCTATGTTCTTCCAGCCGAGTTTCGTCATCGCCACGAAAAAATATCTACAGGTTCCTTCCTCCTAGGCAACCTTCCAACCTACAAGTTTTACAACCCTTCTTTTGTAGCTCGTCAGTTTGGTCTTGGTCAACTGTCTCCTCAACTGTTCTTCAAGGATATACTGAAGCCAAGAGAGGGCATTAGTGAAGTAATGGAAGCCTCCAGAGTCTTCCAACTAGGATCAGATCTTCCTTCTCTTTACTTGCACGACTGGACAAGTGTCAACTTCTCTTCCAATCTTTTTGACTCCTGGTGGCAAGAATTGCACTCCCACCTCTTCTGTGGGCCGATCCATCCTAGATGCATAGCTCTAGATGGAGAGTTTGCTTCTGACAGTTAGGTAACTTACCATTCCTTTTTAGAAAAATTACTTGATGAGTTCCCCTGCCAACTGTTCTAACAGACCTTTTCAGGACACCGAATTCGATCCCCCAAGCTTGGACAGGGAGGGGCGTCTTATAGATTATCAGCCACCATGTCTAGTTTCAAGAATAGGATCAGTTGTACTCACACTGAAGAAGCTGATGAAAACTCAAGCTGCCCCTACAATCGTAACGTATCAATCCTCAAAATGTAAGACAGCCCAAGGGACAACCCAGAAAACTGTTACTAGGAAAAGACTTCATAGAACAAGACCATCAGCTGCCTAGGTAAAACAATTACTCTTCATCTCAAAGTGATATTCAACTTCTAATCTCGTTCCTTTTTCACGGTTATCAACCATTATGTCTCAACCTACTCTAGGTGCGGAACTACTATTCCAGGCATTCAAGTCAGCATCAATTGATCCTTCATCGGCCGATCCTCAAAAGGAGCCGATTTCGGTTGAAACAACCGATGCTTCCAAGGCCGTAGAAGATGTAAGCCCTTCCATTTCACCTCTTGATGCTGCCTAGGCATTGTTCTTAAAATTCTTGATTTCTATTCAGTTTTCACCCTTTTCTGATCATCTGCCATGTCAGGCACTCCCTGAGGAAATATGCGTGCAAGAGTAGGAGTCCGACAGTCCACCTATTGACAGTGATCCTGTTGGCGCTGTCATCCAGACTATTGATTCCCCAGTCCAGCAGACAATTGATGGTAACAAAGTTATATGCTTGGTTTATCTTTCTGCACCAAATCTGAGCTAAAGATCCTCCTTGATGTCTGCAGATACCAATACTAAAAGTTTAGAGCCAATTCAACCAGATATCATTGGTGCATCATCAGCAGCTCCTTCTTCCCAGATAGAGGCTACCATAGAAAAGGTACTATACTGGCTTCACCGTTCATCTTGTTATCAACTAATTCAATCCTCTTAAACTGATTTTCTCATATATAGGCACTTAATCTTCCAGCTCTGAGCTACTCTTTCAATCTTGAAGAGTATGTAAATGAAGATGAAATTAGCTCATCAGCCGCCTTTTCTAAAGAAGCTCTATCAGAAGAGACCAGAAATTGGCTAAGGGATATGTTGCCAATGCTTGAGAAGAATATAACTGATTTGGTCCAAGATACGGATTTAATGCAAAGAGTCTCCTTGGCCTTTAAAGGTAATTCATCCCCGGTTCTTACCAAGGTCTTGTCATCCTTGTTTGTCATTGAAGATCAAGCTCCAAAGGTGAAAAAGGCCTAGAGGAGACTGTCTAACCGTGAAGCTTTACTGGCCAAGAAGAACTCCAACATGCAAGAGGCAAAATTGCTGACACAATTGATCGATGATTTGAAGAACTCTTCTCTCAGGATCGATCCAGAGCTGACCCAACTGGAAGTCAGGCGTGTAGCACTTGAGAAGGAACTGGAGAATGTGAAAGCTACCATTGATCGCCACAAGTCCACTCTGGCCCAAATACCCGATGCCATTAAGTAGAAGAAACAGGAACTGTTGACCAAGGTCAGAGAAGGCAGGGTCATCTATAGTAGCCTTGAGGATATCCCTGGATCAGCTGAAGAAGACAAGCAACAAATCAGAGAAGTCGATGCTATCCGGCTAGAAGTATTGAAAGCAATCTAGGATGCTCTAGACTTGTAATTTGTATATCAACATGTATCTTGTGTAGAATCAATGATAACCATATTTTCTTTCGCCTCATCATATTTCTTGTTTCGGCTAAAGAGCCAATTTGAAAATAGCCGATTCCATACTTCTATTCTTAATCTAATTAAGTCTAAAAACACGGCCTTCATTAAGAGAACTCCTTCAACATTCTGTCTTTAGTTATCAACGCCGCATTCTCTTCGGCATTAGTGCGGTGACGCTTCTCCTTCTATTAATTATGGTTGCCTTTTGCACGTCTTGAGATATCCACCACCTTGCTTCGTGGCTACAAATACCAGCCGAGGCCTCCGGCCTTGAACACATCTACATTCGCCACTGTTCCTATTCCTTTGCACTTCTCCGCCTTCTCAAATCCTATAGCGGTTTCCTTTCTCCTATTTGTAGATCGAATCCAAATTCCATGGCCAGCGAGGACAACCGAGGCAAGCGCATGGTGGGGGAGGTTCCGGAGGAGGACATGCTGGTGAGCCAGCGCCTTCATCATATGAGGTGAGATCGATATCTTCTGCTCATGGTGGTGAACTTTTCTAATTTGTTTATAGGTTCGTCTTGAATGACAGCCTTTGTCCTCTTCCTAGGGCCGACAAGATCTCCAATGCTATATCTGATGCTGCTTCTGTGGTGGACTCGTTGTCAGACTCCTCCGACTCTTACAACGGCGATGACGCTCGATGTTTCCTCTGGGAATAGAGGGCAGCCCAGGACCGTTAGTCCGAGGCAACTCGGGAAAATGGTCAGTTCGAGATCCACCTCGGGGCTTCTCAAGCAGCCCTTCATGTCGCTGAGGAAGAGGACAACGCTGCTCAGGCGCGACTGGCCAAGTCGGACGTCATGGTGGCAGGTAAGATTGATTCTAGAAACACCTTTATTTTAATTTTCACTGTCTTTATCTTGATAGCTTTTCTGCTTCTGTGATCGCCAGCCCTGACGGTGCAATTGGAGTCCCTCCAGCTGGCGGCGAACGTGGCTACGACGGCCGTCAACGCCCGGGCCCCCCCATAAACGCTCGCCTCCATGATGTTCTAGGCCGTGTCCAGGAGATCGCCCTTCATGGCGTTTGTCATGGCGCATCGGTGGCGCTGGCCGCGGCGCAGGTCCAGACCGGGTACGAGCTCCACACCATGGAGACCGGCTTCCCGATGGGTTACGGCCCCGAGGAGCATGAGGACTTGATCGAGGAGTTCGTCGATGCAGCGGAGGCCATCGTGGACATCACATCCGCTCAGGATGTGATAAACAATGTCTTCGATTAGTTTGTATTTAGGGCCAATTGATCAATGAATAAAGTCCTCCGTTTTTCTATGATTGTATCTCGGCGTACTTCTGGAATGCCTTTGTATATATCATGATTTTTGTGTGTGTTTGTTTTTTACTCTATAGGCGATACATCTTGTATCGGCTTTTCCCCCTTTTGGTTTAATTTTGAACTAGAGGCCATACCCTTCTGGTACCAGCTATTAGAGTCGCTGACTAAAGAAATTGGCTATCAAGTGTTGATCCAAACGCTAGGATAATATTCCTTCAAACATTTTCTATCGATCGCTTGTTGACAGGTTGCAACATAACTTTCCAGACCAAAGATTAAACAATCAACCTATCCAGGCCAAGCATCTCATTTAAGCAGAACCATCTTTAAATTCCTATAATAAATCTATCAACTGTAGCTTGTACTTAGGATTTGACTTAGCGTTCACATACGTCGGCCTAGGCCCATCTCCAGGACCAATGTTTATCTCCTTTAATCCACCGGCCGACGCGAAGCCATGATTATCAATCAAAACAAACTCTTAGAGCCAATTGCTTGGATCGGCTGTTGGCTTTCATCATTGATCTTAATGAAGCATCCTTCCCATAGCTTGCTAGAAAAGCATTCGAAGTCTTCTAGCTCCCAATATACTGGATCGGCTGTTGCCATACTCATAGATTCATCAGCGCAAACCAGCTCAATATCATCTCCATGCCATTGAATCAAACATTGATGCATGGTCGATGGTACCCAACAATTTGCATGAATCCAATCACGACCGAGGAGTAAACTGTATGAACCTTTTCCATCGATGATGAAGAATGTGGTGAGCAGAGTCTTACTCTCGATTGTCAGTTCGACGTTCATTGCCCCCCGGGTCTTAGAGGCATTACCCCAAAATCCTTAAGCATCATGTCAGTCTCAATTAAATCTCCTGGTCCCTTGCCAAGTTTACGAAAAGTGGTGTAAGGCATAAGATTGACAGAAGCACCTCCATCCACCAACATCTTGCTCATCGGTTTCCCATCAACAAAACCTTTTACATATAAAGCCTTTAAGTACAGATATTTGACTGGCTTATCGAATATAACCTGTTGTATTACTGTTAACTTGGCAACTATTTTCTCATACTCCGATTCATCAAAATCCAAATAGACTTCTTGGTCTGCTGGAGCTCTAAATTATGATGGTAATAAAAAAGTCATTTGAATATTAGCCAATGGTTGACCCCTATTGGCTGTCTGTTTAGCATGCCACACTTGAGGTCTACCAGACGCCTGAGCCTGTTCCAGCTCTATGTTCCTTAGGCATTGCACTCTTCTTTTTTGACTTCTTGTTAGACCTCCTAGACACCATTGGTCTTCCTACCAAACATATTCTTTCTCATTACTTTCTTCTTTATAATCAACCCAGTTTTGATCAACAATTCGCTTTCCAAGTCGATCATCAATACTTCTATTTTTTAAGCGCCGATCCATGTTATTATGATGATACTCATCTTGAGTATGGATAGACCGATGATTGGCTTGAGATTGCCTAAACTCCCAATATTGCTTGCCGCACTCCAGACAATTATTTCTGGTAGGCAATTTCAAACCTTCGTTCCAGCAATGTCTGAAGAAAGGACAATTCCAATGTGATTCAGCTTGCTTTCTTTCATACCACTCTTTTTCTTGCTAACGCTGGTATTCTTGCTCTTTTAACCAACGCCGATAATCATTTTCCTTCTACCGCTGCCATTTATTTAACAAAATTCGAGATATAACACGTGGCCTTGTCGCCCCATCCTTCAACGTCTCTCCCTACCTATATCGGCTCTTTTGTTGGTCACAACGCCTTCTAACCTCTCTATATTCATCAGCCGATATTTGCATCTCGGGATCGACTGTTCTAGTTTCTTTTGATCTAATTGATGTTAGGACTTTAGTCTTCCCTTTGAGCAGCCTAGCATCAACCATGTTCTGATCTCTTGGAAAAGGATTATCATCAACTTTCATCTTTTGAGGCATATCAAATTTTAGCCTTCCTTGCTGAATAGCCCTCTATATGTGTTGATAGAAAATTCTGCACTCATTAATAGAATGAGAAGTAGCGTTGTGAAATTTGTAGAACTTCTTATTCTTCAACTGGTCTAGAGGCAACATAACATAATTATCGGGCAACTTGATATGTCCTTTCTTAAGCAAGAAATCAAAGAGCTTGTCTGATTTTGTGACGTCGAAATGATAGCTCCCTTTGACTCCTCCTTCCCAAAGATTTGGCACCATTACTGTCTTCTTACCCCAATTCCATTCAGCCACGGCACTTCTTCTTCATCGTCTTCATAGCCGTCATCAACTGAATATAGATTATAGGTTTTGGCAATTGCGACATTCTTCTAGAATCGGGTATCTCTGCGCATACTCTGGAATTGACTATTGAGCGCCGCCACTCGTTGAGCCAACTGACCCAAGTTGTCAAATTCTTGCCTTAGCAGCTTCTCTCTCTACGTTGGCAATATTCCTTGAACAGCCAGTGCAGCTAGCTGATCATCAGTCAGGTTCAATGAGAAGCATAAATTTCTGGTCTCTCGGAATCTCTGAAGAAACTCGGTGCCCAATTCATTAGTTCTCTGCCTTATAGTCATCAAATCGGTAATTTTCTTTTCTCCTGTCCCAGTATAAAAATATGCATAAAACTTTTTCTTTAGGTCAGTCCAATTGGCAATGGAGTTAACTGGCAGTGATGAAAACCAAGTAAAGGCTAGCCCTGACAGAGACAAGGAGAAGAAACGAACTCGATGGGCCTCTTCAATGGATGCTTCGCCTAACTGTGTAAGATACCGACTGGCATGTTCTATTGTGCTTGTGCTATTTTAGCCAGTGAACTTAGCAAACTCTGGGACCCTGTAATTTGTAGGAAGAGTGAACAAATCATACCACTCTGGATATGGGCATTTGTACGAGAAGGTCTGCCATTTTGGTTTCAAACCGAACTGATTCTTCATCAACTCGGTTACTCTAACCAATAACTCGTCAGCATTTGAATTCAGATTTCTCTGTAATTGCTGACCCATCTGTGGATTAAAATTTCGGGTACCTTGATACCCCAGATTTGGAATCATGTGAAGGGTATTGTAATCTGTGCCATAATGATATCCTTGCGGAACCTCTATCTGTTGGGTCCTTTGCTGGTTTACTGCTTGAAGTCTCTGGTTATAGATGTTAGGATCTATATCTCTATGAATCCTTTGAACTGATGGCGCTATCTTTTAAGCCAACGACGGTATTGTGCCTAATGTGCCAAAATTAACCATCTTGTTCTGAACTTGTCCCGTCGGCTGTTGCACATGCTGTTTTGACGATCTAGGATTATATTGTATCTGATTAGTAGTAGCACCTTGAACTTGCTCAGATGAGCTCTGAACTACCTAGACATCATCATTATCAGCTGGTGCTGCTTCTTGATGGCTAGTACAGGCCTGATTAGTCCACTGAATCGACGGATATGGAATGTTGTAATAAGTCGGTCCAAACTCATCAATTAGATATCCATGAAACACCTCTTTCATGGTGTTGTGGAATGTGTTTAAGAAAACTTCATTATGGTTCAATATGGCATCATTAACAGATTTGTTTACAACCTCTATGAAGAAACACCTATCTTCAGCTTCATCTGCATCTGTCTGCCCATGCAACAGAACTCTTGGTAGTGGATATTTCTGAACAACTTTATTGTCACGTGTCTTGGTGTAGGACAACAAACATTTGTTCTAAAATTCTTTTATAGCTTTGTTGATGACATCTTTGTCTTCATCAAGTAGGTCTTCGTAAGGCACCATAAGGATGTCATTGTTGTTGTAAGTCGCCATGACGATTGTGGTGTCCCACCGGGCATGCCAAAACGTGTGTCGACACGAAAATATGTTGACACATAGCAAGCCGGAAGGATCTGCTTGACGGAGCAAGGCTGGAGATCCGCTTAGCTTCAACGCAGGGTTAGCCGATCCTACAAATTCCTCCCAAGGCGTGATAGTCAATTTGACCTACAATTGACAAGGAGAGAAAGTTTATCAGTAATTTAAGGTGGAACATGCCGGTTTTTTGCCCAGACAGTTCCAAGTGTGTCACTTTGGGAGCAGCCAGAGTTAGCCCACTAGACCACGAAGATATCCGGCCACTCACTAAGGCTGCCGAGCACGCGCTAGTGATGCCGACCATGAACCATCGTTATTTTACCTCTAGTCATAATGTGTGGTCGGACAACATTAGTGGTGATCGACAATGCTGGTGAGTGCTCGATGATCTAGTGGGCTGACAGCCAAACATGAAAATTGATCAAATAAACCGATACGAGAAGAAAATCGGCTGTTAAGAACTGTAACGCTCGCGGGTTGCGACTAATTTTATAATGACAATTGCGATGTACCCAATTTTAATGATTCTTTCCCTTGAGCTATTAACATGTATGTGTCAGAGATACATCACTGGCTAAATTAGATTCGATCAATACGTAGTGTAGAGCCAATGAATTTAATAAGAAAAAGGGATATGCCACGCACATAATCGACTGTTTGATACAGATAGACCCACAAACCATCTAGACCTAATCCATTACCATCAACAGTGAGATTGGATCGGATCGATACAGCTATGATGATAATAACAAACTAAATCCAAAGAATTCATAGAATCAACCATACTTCAACAGGTTCATGAGAGCGTGTCATATCTGTGAAAGCGCAGATGAGTCGACTAAAAGAGCTGATTCGGGTAGAAAAAGGATCATAGCATGTGAACAATAGACTATTCAACACGAGCAGACCTGTCAACTCCTCAAATCTAACCTAACATCTTTAACAGTGGGGTTCGACCGCATCGATGCAGCCATAATAAAAATAACATATTCTATCCTTAAAGAAAACGGATCTACTCATATTTAATAGGATCATGAAAACACACTATGAACGTTGAAATACGGGCGGTCGGCTATTTAGCCGATGCAGGCATAGCAAACAGCCAGGGTCATGCCTGATCGAAAGCAAACCTACCAGCTTGCATCCTCCGATCTAGAGTACTAACAGTGGGGTCGACCGGATCGATACAGCCGTGATAGTGGGCTATAGACCAGATTCAACTAGCTAGTAAACCTCCTCAAGATCAGAGATGCCCTGACCGCGTACTATGCACAATCAAGATCGAAGTAGATTAGCCGATAAAGCGTAACATGTCGCTTAAAGTAAGGACCGTGCAATGTAATCAAGATAACCAAGGGATTAAAAGGATGTGAGGCCGATCTACATTGGTCTCGATCGGGCAAGTTGATGTTGCTGCAAAACTAATAACAATGAGAACATCAGCAAGATCGGTAACTTAATGAATCTACCCGAAGGACGCCACCCTTAGGTAGAGCTGATAACTTGACCTTAATTGAATTCGAGCAGTGGAGGTTGACCAGATCGATGCAGCCGTACTTGAACTAGATAAAGATCGATAACTAGCTTATACTAGAGTTCGCAGTGGAGGTCGAACCTAACCGATGCAGCCGTACAAACAGAAGTATAAGCCATGACGATACTTACAGACAAGCCGGAGGTTGGCCGGACCGATGTAGCCCTGCTTGTTGAAGAACTCGTCGAAATCTACTCTACTCCTACTCCTCAGGGTTGGCACGGAGCCAAAAAAGAAAGTAACTTGTATTGGTTGATTGGATGTCCTTTATAGTAGCCGGGGTCCAATATTTATACCTAGAGCCTAAACATGAATCCTACTCAAGTATGACTCATTACAATCTTTGGTATAAAAGAAAACATTCATAACTTAAGATAACTTGGACCGTAATCTTTACCTTTTTGTAGAGTCGATATGTTTTCCTTACGCCAACCGTAGCTCATTGTTATTATCTGCTGACGTCATTCGGAGAGAGCCAATTCCAGTGTCGTATCTGAATCAGCTGATATCAATCCTTATGCAATCGATTCCTTAATTGATGTAATCTTAGAAGCTTCGAGTTCCCGCGTTCTTCTTCCCAAATTTTGGTGTAAACAACTATAAGAGTGAAGTCATTTAAACATGCCTGTGCCTTCCCAACTTATCTAACTTTTGATTTCTCAATCATATTCTTGCTCCCACTCGTCTCGCTCGTCTGATGCCCTAGGATTTAGCTGAGGCCACCACCGCTGTCGTCTCCCACCTCCACCACTGCCGGTTCCCCTCCCTTCCCCCTACGGCAACTCGCTGGAGGCCGGAGGGAGTGGGGATCCATCTCTTTATTAAGTTTTCCAATAGATCGAGTCCTTTAGGGTTAGGGTCTCTTCATGCCAAGTTTCTTCGTATTGGGGAGTTGTCTCCTCCTCCTTTTCGGTGACGGCGAGGGGGTAGGGTGGATTTGGTTTCTCCATGGAGACTCTGTTAAAGATGAGGGCAACAACTATGGCGTCAGCAACTTCCTCAGCATGCCGACATGGAGACTTAGATTTTTGAACGGCGACATCAAGATAGAGATGATGTTACCGCCATGGAATAATTTTCTCCAGTCTCTTCTCTATTTTGTTGTGGTTCGATCTGACCATGATGCAGGACTAGTGAGAATAAGTATGTCCCTCAAGCCAATTAATGGTATTGAGATGGGAAGATTCAGATCAATTTTTCTTATTCTTCGGTGGCAGAAAGAAGAAGGAGGACACAAGAAAGAAGAAGTTTCTCAACTCCGCCAGCAGGTATGTTGGCCGTCGTTTGTTGGGTATATGTTCCCAGGCCTTTTGTCGAGTGTTTATTTGTGCGGTTATCCATATAAATCGTTATATAGGTATGGGATTGAGATTTGGAGCTATACAAAGCGTGGATACAATATAAGTAAAGAACATTTTTTTTAGTGTCTAAAGAACAGATTTTGGTATACATATTGTATCACATAGTACTTGTAACGTGATGACTCTTTGGATGAACCTAATTACACCAAACACGACCTATGTTTTTTAATCCAGATCGATCAGTAACTGCAACATCATGCATTATTGACTTTAAGCACAGTAAGCAATAATGAAAGTGTGCCACGTGAATGCCAACATCAGCTTTTGTCTCCTATACGGCTAGTTACTATAAATGTAATGCCATCGTGCAAGTCGTGGTGTATATAAAAATCCTGGTAGTTACTATAAATGATAATGCCTCGGTTTTAAATTGTAGTTCATTTTGTATTTGGTAGCGCTCTGTGAGCTGCTCCACGCTCGGCTCCTCGACTCCACCAACCAAACGGAAAGACGAGCAATGCTTTCACCTAAGCCTTGTTTAGTTCCTTTGCTAAAACTTTATATCCTATCACATCGAATATTTGACACATGTATAAAGTATTAAATATAGACTAAAAAATAAAGGGGAATTCTTTATGTGCCATTAAAAAAGATCGCAATGTCCTGTGTGTCCCTGGAAAAGTTCAGCGGTCTTCAGTGCCACTGCTCCAACATTTTGTGCCATTCATGACACTGCCGTCAGTTTAGGCTCTAACACTGTCAAAGTGCAGGTGTGAAAAGACAAAATTGTCCTTAAGTCTAAATATGTCATTAATATTTTTTGAGCATCTTAACGACTTCAAATAAAAAAACTCAAAACTAGAAAGTTGTAGATCTCGTCGAGATCTATAATTTTCATATAAAAGCTATCTTCATTTAATTCCGCAAAAAATATGATTTTCTAAGATATAAAAATATGATGAGGAATTAAATGAAGATGAACTGTGGGAGCAACGAGGGAGAGGAGATGAGAGGGAGAGAGGGAGACCACCGCCACCGGATGAGGGAGAGAGGGAGGCCACCTGAGGGAGGGAGGGAGGAGGGAGAGGGGATCCACACGGGAGGAGGGAGGGATGGAGGATGGGGAGGGAGGGGAGAGAGAGCGCCGCCACTGCACCGAGGTGAGGAGGGAGAGAGAGAGGAGGGGGCCATGCGGGAGGGAGGGATGGAGGATGGGGGGAGGGAGGGAGGGCGCCGCCTCGAGGATGAGGGAGAGGGAGGGTGGGGAGGCGGCGGCCGTCGCGTGCACTCCGTCCTCGAGGCGGATCCGGGTGGAGGCAGGGGCAGCCACCCGGGAGGTGGTGGTGGAGGGCAGCCACGGAGGAGGAGGATCTGGCGCCACCGAGGAGGAGGGGAGCGTCGTGGGAAGGGCTGGGCGGGCGCGGCGGAGGGGAGGGGAAGCCGGGAAGGGAGTTAGGGTTCGAGGAATCGGGGGTGGGTGCGAGTGCGAGCGGGGGGGGGCGCGGCGAGCCGGGGAGGCGGCAGGTCAATGCGGGGCGCAGAGAGGAGGCAGGCCGGGCCACCAGCGGGCCGCCGGCTCTGTAGCAGGCCGTGCCGTGCTAGCCCACGTGCCTGGGGTAAGGCCCAGGCACAGCCTTCTCCTCCGGGCCATGTCAGCCCAGGCCCGCTAGCCTCCGGGCCGGGCCGTGCTTGGGCCGGGACAAAAAAGGCCTTGGGCTGGGCCGACGGGCTCGGGCTGCATGGCCAACTATGAGGGTGAGGTTAGGCGCAAAGCCAATAGGACGAGAAAACGGGGCGAGAAAAAACATAAAAAAGAAACTATTAACAAATAAATAAATAAATAAATAAATACAAAAGTTATAATGGTGTTATAGACATTTCATGCATTTTAGAAACTATTTTGCCAAATATTTTTCTAATCAGTGAAACTAGCAGGGTCAGAGCAAAAGCTAGTTCATCATAGAAGCCATAAACTAGAACTATTTTGGATGTGCTCTACCAAATAAACCCTTGTGCTTAACATATAGTGTCTCGTGCATAGTTAGAAACCTATATAATAATATGATGCTAAATGAGCTTTCTTTGCCTGGCCCGCAGCCTGGCTCAGAAAAATCGAGAGGCTAGACCGTTAGCCTCGTGCTTACACATACTTCCTGGGATCAGTTTTGCTGCTGTTCAGTGATCGATCAGATCGCGATCAACACAACTGCTGATCCGCCAGCTTTTTCACATGAAAAAGACTACCATCGTCCTTGATTATGTTACTTGTTTCACTGAACTGGTGGGTCAACTTTCTGCTAATGCAGCGTGGGTTGGTCTTGTGTATTTCACTACTCGGTTTGAATTATTTCTGAGTTGAAATCCGTTCTACTCTTCTTGTTCAACGACCCAAGAATTTGAATGATACTTGTACTCTGGCAGGGGGTTCTCGGGACGTGGCAAGTAGCTCTCCTTCGGTCTTGTCTTACAAGCCTTCAGTAAAGTCAGTTGTGCCGCCATTGCCGTTGCCGCCTGAGGTGGATAAGTCCCTGGGTCCTTCTGTTGATTCAAAGTCTTCTTCTGGTGGCTCAGCTACAGAGTCCAAGCTGGCAGCTCTTAAGGCCTACCATCGTGCGATGGGCCTGTGCTAGGCGAAGTGGAGTAAAGACCACAAGTGTTCTTCAGAAGTGCTTCATGCAGTTCAAGACCTCTTGAAATCCTTTTCTGCTGGATCACCAATTCAATCCATGGATGTTACTTCTACTCATTCTGAACAACTCTTTTTTTCGGACTTGCTAGCGCCCGGACGTCCGATCCGGGGCGCTAGCGTCGGACGGTGCTCTCAAGCCCACGCTAACGCACCCAGCTCCCTCGCCCCGCACCCATCCCACCCCAGAGGCCACACGGGCCCATGCATGCACGGACCACCCCAAGCCCGCTCCGTTTCACGCGCCTGCATGCACGCAACAGCACCGCCACCAGCAGGCATGCAGGGTGAACCACGGCGGCGCACTAGCAGCAGCATGTGCTTCCCCGAGATCTACTTTTGAAATATTCAAATGGAACACTTGAAACATGCGTGTATAGACATAGCAATATGTGCAACACCAGATCTACTTTTGAAACATTCCAGTTGCAACATTTGCAGCATACAAAAGAAGACAGATGAAACACTTGAAATATGCACCTGAAACACTTGAAAAAAATACCTAAAAAACACTTGAAAACCATTGCAACATACGCAACATCCAGATAAAACACTTGCAACACATGCGCGAAACATATGCAACATCTAGATAAACACACTTGCAACATACGTCTGAAAGATAAATGAAACATTGAGAACAAACGCTTGCAACATACGTGTACAAACCATTGCAACATATGCAACACATCCCGATCTACTTTTGCAACATCCGTATAAAAACACTTGGAACATACCTCTGAAACATCTGAAACATTTAAAATGTACACTTGCAACATGCACTTTCAGCGCAACATATCTTTGCTGCTTGGGAGAAATGGAGGCTCGTCGGCTTGTGATGTTCATCGGTGTAGAGCTCACCGGTGGCGCGAAGCGACTGGCCAGGGGGTGCGAAAGCCGTCGAGCGTAGCGGCCGAAGTTTGGCTGCCCTCCATTTCTTCGAGCCCAACGATACGGAGATTTGCGTTGTCGATAGACTAGCCAAGGGACACAGCAGCCTTGGAGCGGACTGGGCAGGGGGCAGCTACGGACCAGCCAAGGGGGCGCGATGGGGCGAACTATGGAGTGGAGCCGCCCTCTGTTTCTTCGAGCCTGGCGATGGAGCTTCGCTTCATCAGTAGACCGGACAGGGGACACCACAGCCTTGGAGCGGACCAGGCAAGGGGCAGCTGCGGACAAGCCAGGGAGCGCGATTGGGCGGTGGCTGGCCTCGGGGAGGCGGCGCTGGCGAGGCCGACGGCCAGCACAGGATCCCCACGATTGCGGCGCCGTGGAGTGCGGTCACGGTAAAGAGCCTTCTAGAGAACGGAGACAGGAGGATACGGTTAGAGGTGTGAGTGAACTGTTGGGCCATTGGGCTGATGCCGTGGCCTACGAACGCGGCCGTCCGGACGATCGGACGCCCTGACCAGAGCAGCATTACCAGTTTTTTTAGGGAATCTGAAGAACTCTTTTTTGCGCAGCGTTCTCTGGTCCTGCTTCGCGGGCAGTCCACAGTTCCAGCCTTCCAGGGCTTTCCTGGACGGTGTGCCGAGCACAAGCGTTGTGACATGATGTTTTTATTTTTATTTTTGGAAGAAGTCGTGACACAGCAGGGGCAGCAGTAGCAGCTAGTAGCCGGCATGCATATATACAAACTAATATATATATACGTGCATATATGCATGTATGTACTCATCAAACAATTACAAAAAAAGAGGTATATATATAGTAGTAGCAGTGTTGGATACATACACGACGCATCATACCATCAAGAGCAATCAGCCTAGCTGCTGCTTAGACACTGCGGGCAGCTCCGACAGAATGACGGCTCCTGATGATATGTGCATCGCTCCATCTCAACATACATATACGGTATTACTACGGTGTACATTGGTATACGTATACAGCCTGGTAGTAGGCGCTGCAGGTAGCAGCTAGAGCTACCATACATGAATGATGAATACCTCAACAGTCAAACAAGCTATAGCTACTAGCAACCCTTGCAAGCAAAGCAAGAAACAGTATAATGGTGGTGTGCATGGTATTATGTATATATTTACGGCATGCATGCATGCAACTTAGCTTGATGGATCGATCAATCGACGTGGCGTGGAGAATAACCCACACGTACGTACGCGTGCATCCAGCTGAGACGGCGATATGGCGTCATGAATCGATCCGACGATCCGGATCCTATCGCCAGATGATGCCGGCGAGCGGCGGAGGAGGAGGCGGCGGCGCCGCGGCCACGGCCCAGAAGTCGGAGGCGCCGTTGTCGTCGGCGAGGTGCGACGTGCACGACACCGGCACCAGGCACAGCCCTCTGCTCCGTAGATCCTTCCTGTGGCCCCCCTCCACGCCATTCACCTCCTCCTCCTGCATATTTATATATTTGTGCATGCAAAAACAAATTAAAATCGATGATGCAGGCATGCGCTAGATCCAAAAGACTATACATGCGTGTGTATATGCAAAACAAATTAAAATCGATGACGACGATGCATGCGTTTTTTTCTCATAAGCTTAACCTAATGAACTTACTATGTCACTATGACAAAAATAATCGTCACCAACAGTATTTTCACCGTTTGTTTGAACAAAGTTGTTGGTGATGATTTTCACAAACGGTTCATATTATAAACCGGTTGTGAAAGGCACCTTTGTGAGTGGCAGTGAAAATCACCAATTGTACGTGTGTTTTCTTTGGGTGGCTGACAGGTGAGGCCGTGTGTGTGCATGTCACCCTGTGATGGCCGGCTTGACAGCACAAGGATCCATCGCTCTCCTTATCTCTCCCATGAATGAAGCAATGAAATATCTCTTTCCCTCCCTCTCCCTACCCCCATCTCGCTCTCGCTCTCGCTCTCGCTCTCGCTCTCTTCCTCCTCATGACTCATGGCAGTGGTGGCCCATGGGCATGGAGGTCCGCACGTGGTGCAAGTGACAAGGCGCGGCAAGCGCGGCCCCACCCCGGGATGCATGGTGCGGCACTGCACCACTGGCCCGGTGTGGCCCCACCCCGAGGTGCATGGGGCAGCACTGGCGTGGCCCTAACACGGCAAGCCCAAGCCCAACGGGGCAAGATCGGTGTGGCCCCACCCTGCGAAGCGTCCTGGCACCCCGGTGCAACGGCGGCGCCTGCCCCACCCTAAATGCTGTCATCTGTCTCCTTCTCATATCTCCTCATTGGATCTCCTCAATCTCTCTCTCCCTCTCTCTCAGACCTATCTTAGGGCGTGGCAGTGGATTGTACCATAAGGAGGTGGCATGCTAGACGAGGAGACGAAGACAGTGACGACGGGGCAGCGGCTACTGCTAGCTGTTTTTTTGTTTTGTTTTTTCTGATTATCACTGTCGGTTCATATAACGAGCCGATAGTGATCCTCGTTTTTGCAACCGGTGGTAATCGTCATCACCGCCCACTTTCACCACCAAGGCCAAAAAAAACCCAGCAATGATGGCCTGTTTGGAACCGGCGGTGACGAGTTTTATATATGTATAGTGAATCAAGACTGCAAGCTATTACATATATCATATACTTATGCAATGGAAGCAGTAGTATAGTGTTGTTTCCTTGGTTAAGCCAATCAGATAGTTATGTCTTGTTTGATTTGCCCCCCAGCAGCCCTGCCTGGTGCATGGTGCATTCCTGGATACCTAGGTTGAGATGCTTGCCTGACTCGATAGTTGTATGTTGGGAGGCTTCAATCCAAATAGCCCTTTACTTTGTCTTGTTCCAAATATACTCTTATTTCATTGTACATATAGTAGGTCAATTTGTATTGTTCACTAGGCCTAAGGAAGTATAGGTTAAGTGACTATAGGGAATTAGGGTTCTGTATTATTGTTATTCAAATTAAATGATTTCTCTTGTCTATGTACAAGGCAAAATATGCCGTTTAATTTTATTTTAAACAGAGAGAGAGAGAGAGTACTATGTGCACTATATGTTGAGATAAGCTAGCTTTATATTCGATTAATCGAAGCTAACTTATACCTAGGTAATTTATGTACTCTTTATTACGGTCACGTATATAATAAGTTACATTCTATACATGAAAATGGTCTCCAAATTTAAAGCACAGCTTTGACTAATAATACCCTTTTGTTGCAACGCATTAGTAAAACATACATATATAGTAATAAAGGTACACTTTACAAAACAAAAAAAACTATCTCGCATCTTTTCCAAATATCCATACTGAATATTTTAAAAATAATCAGTAACTGCAAAATTTAGAAAGATGGACGTATAATAACCCAAAACATCAACTATTATTTGTGATCGGATGGAGCATTTACCTGATGCTTGGTCGAGCCTTCAACTTCTACCATGCCATTGCTAGTGCTATGGTTTAGCAGCAACTGCATGCACATCAGCAGATATAAAATTAAAGAAAAGTTAATTACCATATTACTATATATCCCATTCATACATAATATTTATATTCTCAGCAAAAGTAAGAAGGGCCCGAAACAAAAAATATGTATAATGCATGAGATCGAGATCATATTATATATCAAGAAGCTAATAAGTAGTATAATAATGAGTAATCATAATGAAATTCATGCGCATGTGAGGAGTGCACGCACACACATATATATATATACTCCTGGGCCGGGGGTCCCACGACGCAGTGAGAGGAGAGGAGTGCAGCTTACGGCTACAGCAAGCGAAGCGAGCGACATGAATCTGTCAGCTTGCATTTGCACGTACAGGCGTGCAAAAAGGTGAGCTGAAAACGATCAGCTGGCCGGTGGACGTGCAACATACTATCATTCAGTCACACGCGCTCTGCAGCATGCAGTGCTCAAAATGCTCATTGTCACTCTGCACTGCAGTTAGTTATATTACGTGTCAAGTGCCATGGTGGTTATCAGTGACAAGTAAGTTCGTCTATGATGATCAGTCAGGTAGCTATATACTAGCAAGGACCGGGAAAGCTTGCATCATATCATCATACATATGCATGCTCACCGGGATCTACAATTACTATAGCAACTTTCTGCACACTGACCTAGTGATCAGTGTGTACATTAATTTCAGAGAAGTGCATGGGTCCCTTGTAATCAATTCACCTTGCAGGTTTGACATCATCTATCAATCCTGAAAAGATGCAATTCTGGATTTGGAATGAGTCAAACTTCCCTATTTTTAACTAAATTTATAGAAAACATATTTCATGGTGAATGTAATTATAATTATTTGGTATCGTAAATAGTAATAGTTTTCTTCTGTATTTGGTGAAAGGTTGAGATAGATTGACAAGGTAGTAAGCTATAATTGCATTTTTCGGACGAAAGGAGTATATATATACATATCAATTTACAAGATTAGATACCATACACTAAACTGTTGAATTCTTTTTTCAGGAAATTGAAATATATATATATGAATTCATCTGTATCCTGCTTCTGATTTTGATGCCTACTGTAGTTTTGTGGACTACTACCACCTCTACCAGATTGGCTAGAGGTAGGTCTATATAAGATTGTGAATTGAGTCAATATTTTGGAGTAAGATGGAAGTTCCATTTCATAACAAACGCCCTGATTCCTTTCAGAGGGGTAAAACAGACAAATGGTAGCTTAGATCCTACAAAGGGACTCTAAAAAGCTTCAAAACCCTCCCTCCTCATCTGATATGGACAGTGTCCGGCCGCTTTGCTAAAGCTACCTTTGCTAATCGGCCTATATATCATCTGACGGAAGCTAAAGTCGACCAGATAAAGTGTACGTGTCAAAATTCTCATTTTCAGGGCACCTTTATTTGCACGTGCCTGTGCATCTCGACCCTAAAGCTAGCTCGCTCGTGCAAAGTGCACACACACATGTACCTGCAACACAGCACAGTACATGAGAGACTCTTATCGCTCACACTTAACTTACATTGTGTTGTTGCATGGAGTTCCCCCCGTTGCCATGGCCCAGCAGGTAAGGGAAGCTGAGAGCCTGCATGCGTGATATAAAATGTATACGTGTTAATTGGCATCATGTGACATATAACAACCTGGTAATTAAGCGCTTGCCATTAGCATCAGATCGACAGTAGATGTATAGCGACAAACAGCAGAGAGAGAAGAGCTGAAGTGAACAGCAGGTTAACAGAGAGCATGCATAGTGCCTGAATGAACTGAAACACAGGACGACATTACCACAGAACAGCAGAACAAGACAGCACGATGCCCTACTTAGGACGACATGCAAGATGCAAGCAGCCATGCATGCATGCGCGCGCTTTAACGGCGTGCTCTTACACTTGGTCCTACACGCGTACGTCATCTTTTTGTTTCACCTACCTACTCACATCCATCGTCTCAGTCATCACTGTAATATATAGTTAGTTATACAGGTGCACGTCAATTTTCCTGCCCCCACACCATTTTACTGTAGGATACATGCACTGACCCCCATGAATTGGCCAATGCCTAATGGCCACTACCTTGCTCAAACAGTCCTCATTCTGCTCATATTGTTTTATACTATCTTCATTTCAAATTATAAATTAACTATTTTGGTTTTTCTTACTAGCATACGTTAAGTTATGTCAGCTAGATACGTAATAAAAACTATATCTACCTAAAAAGGTAAAAAAAAAACTTAAATTTTAGAACGGGTGGAATAATTAGCACTCGGAATAATTAGCACTCCATGTAGCTACTTGTCTAATTGCATGCATGAAAACGTGCTTAAGTTATGCTAGCTACTAGCTCATACTGATAAACAAAAGAGCTGATATTCTGTAAATTCTTGTTAAGTTTACCATGAACTAGTTTCCTTAAATCACGAATGATTTGATTCGTTATCATCTGCCACTTTAAGATCTGACAAGTGCTAGCAACTGGCTACTGCAGAAATTTGAAAGGCTTCCAGCACTGAACATCTACATATATATAGCTGCAGGTGACTGCATTTTAAGAACTGAATAATATATGCATATATTTGGATTCTGAAAGGAGATCGAGATTGATGAAGAGAAATATAAATAGATCGAATTAATGAAAAGGGTTAGAATTGGACCTCGATTTGACTCAGGAGGAATCTGATATAGCCAATAGTCTCCTGTAGGACGGAGGCAGTGTCAGTCTGCAAAAACCAATACGTATGTTGTCAGGGACTTGCTTTGTTTTCAGTGATCATCATCACTAGGACTCCTAAAGCGAAAGAAACTGCAGCTGAAAAAGTCTCCTGAAAAGAAAACGAGAGAAAGGGGGCCGAGCTAGAGGGAGAAATGAATCAATGGCAGAATGCATGGGCAAAAGCACATTTGCATGCATGTATGACAGCAGTGACAATAGGATCATGCATGCATAGTCCATCTGCTAGAGAATATATACATGCACATGCACATCATCTGATATGAGGAGGTAAATAACAGAGCTCTTCGATCTACTGTTTAGTTGCATGAATTCTTTTCCCTATCAACATGCATGCAGTGATATATACCTTTGTACTATTGCTGTATAGCTAGTTAAGCAGAGCTAGCTGTGTGTACCTTGCCAAATGGGGATACTATCTGGTGAAGTGCTGTGATTCTATCCCCAAGCCTCTCCTTTCTTACCTGATGAAACAAACAAGGGCTACTTCTCATTATTACTTCTACATGTTGTGTGTATAACTGTTTATAGCTGAAAACACACAATGATGGACAATGGTATTGGTAAGTCAATATTAATTTGTATGTATATATATTATACTGAATAGAATCTATTTCAATCAACACAATATGCATCTGAAACTAGAGAAATGCGTAAAGGCATGCCTTATATATTGTGGGTGTGGTGCAATGCGTGCATGGCTATTTATATGTCTCCAGTGGTGATCACCGAGAGAAGCCTCGATCGATCAGAACCAGGTTTTTCCAAGATTGCAAGAACAAATGGGAGATGAAGAAACCTTTAGGGTAGACTGTGCTGAAGAAGAGGTCTGAACCCTAGCCTTCTTTGGAGCCGAACCACTTGCAGCGCTGTTACCCTGAAACAAAAAAAAAAGAGAAGATTAAATGAAGAAGCATGAAAGCAATAACAATTAATCATGAAGTCAGTTAATTTCCCATCCATGGAACATTATGCAACTTGAAAGTGGAACTTTATTACACCGCTTCCGTGAGATCTTGAAGCCAACAACAACATAATGCAAGATCCAAAAATTATGAAAATTTTGGAACATGAGTTTCAGAAAGGAAGAACATCTATATGCAGCAAACTGGAGAGAATTTTTCATGATCCGGTGCCAGCACGGTGTTGTTAACTTCTTATAAGGTTTTATTGCTCACCTCAGAAGAGTTATCGGAGTGATGATTCTTCAGCTCCGGTACCGGCACGGTGGTGTTTGACAAGTCCAACATGTTGCTGCCGAGGGTTGTGGTGATGCAGGACCTAGGAGAGGACGACGCCAAGAGTGTCTGGCTCACCTGATGAGACTTACTGTTGGTCCCCGATGTCTGGATCTCCTCACCACCATGTCCATGGCCATAGAAATTGTAAGCTTCTGCAGGCATAGCAGGCCCCTCCTCTAATCCTTTTGACAGTAAAGCTGTGGCAGCGTTGTACCTCTCATGATCTCCGACTAATCCCCCGCTGATCAATAATTTTGTGGTTGCAGACATAATTAGCAGTGATTTTGTATAAAAAGAAGAGATCGAATTGCATGAATTCATCAAAGACTCCCATGCATAAATACAGATAGCATTCTACCATGGCAGAACCAAATTAAACAGAACTGAGAGCACGGTAGCTAGGGATAGATAGAGAGGGATGTTGTATTTACATCAGCAGCTGGCTCCATGACTCGGGCATGTTGCTTTCCCGCCCATCATGCAGATCAGAAGTAGCAGAGCTGTCGTTCGGCACCTCAGGAGGCAGAGGCAGAGGCAGGCCAGAGGAGATTTGAAGGAGATGCTGGGGGAGGAGCATGGAAGAAGGAGAAGATAAGGGGGGCATCTTGTTGGAGCCCTCTTCTTGCTCCTCCTCCTCCTCGGCACAAGGCATCAAACTACTCATCATATTCTTGCTGTCTGTACCGCCACTACTACTCCACACCATCTGCTGCAGCAAAGAGCTCCTGAATTCTCCACCCATATCATGCTTGGCTTGAGAGCACATCACAATAGAAATACTACACTAGCTAGCTAGGATCCTGCAGCAGCCACACCATCTTTCAAATAAATTCCCTTACTTATTATACAATCTCATCTCATCAGGTCAGGTCAATCTTTAGGGCTATAGCTGCTGTCTGGCCGGTAGCTTTGCTTGTCCTCCTCCTCTCCTGCTTTCTCTTTCTAGAGATGGGGTCTCTCTAGAGGGAGAAAACAACAGCAAGGGAGAAGGAAAAGGGATAGGACCTGTTTGGAGAGGAATCTGAGCTTTTGTTTTGTTTTGTATTCCCTGACCTGCAGGTTCCTTTCGCATCACTCCTTTATTCATTTCTGAGTGAACTTTCCACCCCTTGCCGTTTTTCTCCATCTCTTTATTTTACTAAGCTAGCTAGTACTGCATGAATGTTTCTTTTTTTTAGTCTTTGATTTTTCTCTCCTCATCGCCCTACTTTTGCTTTATCAAATTGTAAAGTGATGGCGGAAAGGCACGTTGTGTGACACACATTTTGGGGCTAAAAGGAGTGGTTTGTGGAGAGGGTGGTGGTATTTCTTAATTCGACCTCTTATATGCTAGCTAACTTTCAGCTACAATAAGTGAAGTACAGTTGATTGCTACGACCAGTGCCATTACCAGTGAAGATAATCTTAGCTTATTTCCAAATATATCCCTATCGATGTTCTTTATTTAGATTTATTACTCTCAGTGGACATATTGTGTTCACGCGTGATGCACGATATATATACATAACTTAATTACTTCCTCCATCAAAATGTATATAAAATTTCTCTAATTTTGTCCATATTTATAAAAAAATGCATCTACAATCCCAACATCAAATTAGAGAAATATTTTCACTTAGGACAAATTCAAATTAAAATGGCCTAAATTTTGGAACGGACTTTTTTCAAAAAAAATGAAACGGATGGGTGATTTTGTTTTAAAAGTTGTAGGGTGATTTGTTTTTGTAGCAAAATGGAACGGGATGTTAGTATGTAATTAACAAAAAGGACACAATAATAGACACAGTAGTAATGTTAAGTGTGGTTTGACTGATATATATTCATGATAGACTTAATTTGTTTTATATATGGTGTGTTAAGTAGAAGTTGGTTTGCCGAAGTGCGCAATGATTTTACTTTCTTGTCAAGTCAGAATGAAGGCAATTGATCGATGCTGGACAGATATATGTAATCGATGGATCGACGAGAGAGAAGAACACATCTATAGATAGATGGAGATGCAATCAACCATGCATTTGGCGCCTCTTTATCGGGTGCAGTGGTCGATTGTACTTTAGGTGAAAGCCACTTTAGATATGGTCGAAAGCTAATTCATGGATTGATTTGCTCCCATCCTTGCTGTCCGACCGCTTTGGATTTTTTTTATATCCATCTCTTTCTCCTAGATAGCTCGTATAATAAAGGTTTATATTGTTTTTTTTATATATTTGCTCAAACTTCACACAGTTTGACTAAGCATACATCTAGAGACTTGCATCTTTTGGTTTAACTTTTGATTCTGTAAGCTGCTATGTTAGTGACAATCCTGTTATAGACACATGAGGAGCGGACGGGCATAAAAAGGCATGCATTTTTTTGTGGTCTACCATTAACCTATTACAGTACATGCAATTTATACACGTTCAGCAATTTCAGGCGGTTATATATATGAAGAAAATATTTTACAACAAACTAAAGAGATGGACAGAGACATTATATTCAGAAATCATGCATCTGGTTAATTATCTGGGGCCCCATATATAGTGCAAGTTAATCGAGCCCTGCTAGCTGGCCCTGCTCTAGCACCACTACTCAATCATGCACTCTCCAAACGACCACCGGCTGGCGTATAAATAAAAACAAAATGAATTGTTGCATGAAACAGATGACGGATATGACTTGAAGTAGACGCTACATATCCATCAATCCATCCATCCATCCATACACGCGCCTGCTTGTATGCTCGATCGGTCAAAGCTGGATAACTAAGCAAGCAAGCAATGCAATACACGTCTCGTCTCAGATTCTTCCATCCTCTTCCTGTCTTCCAACCAACATATATTCTCTGGGCCGTCCAGCTATGCTTGTGTAGCCCACGTGTCTCGTCTGGGATGATCTGTGGCGGTGTGTGTTTGGTTTGAGGACAATGTAGGATAAAGCCTTGTTTGGCATAGCTCTCAAAGCTGATTCTCTGCTGAATCTAGCAGGAGCTCTGCAAAATAGTTTTTCATAGAGAAGTGATTCTTTGCTGATTCTGTAATATGATTCTCTGAAATGAACTAAGAGGCTGGAGTGGAAAAAGCAGCTTCTCTTGATTCTATGAAGTGATTCTCCATTGTGATTTTGAGGGTTTTTATGCTAAAAAATAAAGAAAATTACTTTCAACCACAGAATCACTTGTCCCAAAGAATTAGCTTTCATAGAGAATCAAAATCAGATGGAGCTCTAGCAAATAGGCCCTAAAAAATAATCCCTCTTGTGTTAGATTAATGGCACTATTTCTTATTTTCTATTTGGTTTTGAAGATAGCAGCTGGTTAGACAAGCGCAGATCGATGATAGGAGACCAAGGTTTTAGCTTTTAAATAGTGGGATAACCTATTCCGCTAACCTATTTAGTTGCAGTCTAGCGTAAAAGCTATATCAAAATATAGGGGAAGTCTGGAAGCTATTTGGTTTAGCAGTTTTAGAACATGAAAATTGTCAACAAATTATGTAAAAGATCATGGAACTAAAAAAATTAAATCATGAACACAAATACTAAATATATGTTCACGGCTCCAGGGGAACATGCCTACATGTCCATTATTTCAGTCACTCAACCGATTAACATATTCATGTCTATAATTAATGTTCATATTCATGAGCATTCAACAATAAGCAACTCAATAGTTTTTAATAGGAAACTAACTAGTAGAATAAAATGTATTCCGTCTGTCCCTGAATAAATAGATTTTTAGAGTTGTCTTAAGTCAAACTTTTTAAAACTTTGACCGAATTTATAGAAGAAAAACATCAAGATTTATGGTATCAAATTGATATCATTAAATATAATATAGAATATGTTTTCATAATGCACCCACTTTACATCATATATGTTATTACTCTTTTCTACAAAGTTAGTTAAAATTAAAAAAAGTTCGACTAGCACGGATTCTAGGAATTCATATATTTGGGGACGGAGGGAGTAGTTGCATTGCATGCCTCATACATCAATCAACGTTGTAAATTGTAAGTATCTTCACCTCTCATCAAGTAAGAGTCATTTGCTCTATTTATACTACTCCCTCCGTTCCGGTATATCTGGCGTGAGGGGCCTCATTTCAGATACCAAGGCCGGTCCATTGATGCGCTCACCATGATTAATCACCCGGTCGCTACCATCAATTAATCTCTCCGTAATCTTCTCAACTACAATTGTTTCTCTGGTCCTCTCCGTTGCTAGCCATGCATGCATGCATGCAACACTTCGTTTTTAGTAGTGGAGCAGCAGAGTAATTAATGGGCCCCTCGATTCTTAATCCCACCTCCTATTATGGCCTAAATGAAAAAAAACAGTGCACGCCAGATATACTGGAACGGAGGGAGTACTATCTATGATCCATGTTCCTCATCAAGCTCCTCTCGCATTCTGTTCGGCATACCTGTAAATACTAATATCATCCAATGATGAATACACATAGGAGCATATGCCCCTAATGACATCACCTTAGCCCTGGTAGGATGACTTGTGAGAGCACGGCGAAAAGTACCCATGTGTCGCGAGATACAAAATTATATGGGTTGGACCGACATTAGTATTTTAGATATGGTTTTGTAAGATACAAAATTGCAGTGTTGTATTTTGGATATAAATCAAGTATTTGTATGGATTGTAAGATACATTTTTTTCTCAGCTATGTGCATCGGCCTTTATCAAGCTTTGTCGAGCTCCGACTAGAGGTCGAGCACCCCGATGATAGTGGGACTTCATTGGCTCGCTCGCTCGTTTGTGGGAGCAGAAACTATGAGGAGGTCGCCTCATTAGTCAGCACTAGCAAGTCCAGGTGGTTGGACACCCTCCCCTGCTCGCTCGCCCAACCGTACCTCCTATGACAACATCCTAGCAGACGTAAACCTTGGTTGTTGGTAAACGAGCGTTAATGGAAAATTTTCGTTTCCATTACAAACATATATGTGTCACTAGCACAAACGGTTAGCAACGCTAAAAGAAAATGTGTTACTAAGTCAAATAGGGGTATTTGGCAGAGCTAAAACATTCTTAGCTATAATAGCAGAAAAACAATTGTCAATATCATAGCGACACGTCCCCCAAAAACCGATAGTGAAGCTATATATAAAAGTGCTACAACAGGCTATTTAGGCATGTATGTTTTGTTTAGGGGGTGGCATGTATGTTTGCAGTAGGGATGGGAATAGGCCTACCCGACTCTATCCTTGGACCCGGCCCTGTGGCCTCGAGGCCAATTTTAGAGACTATGAGTGAGTCTATTCACCTAAAAAATATGTCTCCCCCCAACCCAATGGATAGCATGGGTTGGACTTTTTTTTGCTATTATGGGCCATGACTACTATCAATGCTTCTAGAAAAAAATGAGATACAAGATTACAAAGTACCATGATATATAATACACTAAGATTATTAGCAATGCATCAAATTAAATATGTTTGCAAGTGAACCATAATTTTTATTTTATCTATTTTTACTTTCAAAATATGATATTCTCCGATCTACTTCCAACCATAGACGTGCTTCCTAACACTACTACACAAAATCTTTTACGAGGCGTTTCCAAAATAGCCTCGAAGGCGGGCGGCCTGGTTGCCCACCTCGGTTATTCGAGGCAGGGCAGCTGGGCCAGCAACTAACATGATTAACCAAGACGGGCACTGTAATATAACCGCCTCAGTTAATATCGATTAACCGAGGTGGTTGTTTTCGTTAATATATTAACCGAGGCGGTCGCCTTAAAACAACTGCCTTGGTTAATCAATATTAACCGAGGCGGACGCCTTATGTTGCACGCCTCTATTAATCTATTAACGGAGGCGGGCACACTAAAAGGCCCACGTCCAAAAATAGTGGCCCAGCAGGCAGCCCATCTCGGCTCAGTATCCCACTCACTGTATATATACAGAAGTTAGGGTTTCATTCACAGTCTACTCTCTCTCTCTCTCTCTTAGTGCCGGTGTTTCGAGTTACCACCGACGAGTAAATTTCTAATATTGTGCGTCTGACTCGGATGGTATGCTTAGAGGATACGAGGTTTATACTGGTTCAAGCAGAAAGTCCCTACGTCAGTTCGTCGCTGCTGCTCGTGTTACTAGCACTGAAAGTTTGTAGTAGGGGTTACAAACGAGTGAGAGAGGGAAAGGATCCCAAGTCTCTGGTGAAAGGAGTGAGTGGGTGCTGAGAGCTCGATCGCTGCTCGGTTGTGCGTTCATGTCGTGCTCTTGTGCGGATCTGTATTGGATCTTGATGGGTCAATCGGTTCGGGATCCCCTTCATGGGGCGCCCTGCTTTCCCTTTTATAGGCCAAGGGAAAGCGCGGGTTATAGCAGAGAAAAAAGGAGAAGAACGAGATAGAGGCCTCCAGGATCGCCGGGTCCTTCTTCTCCTTCATGCGAGTCCCGTTGACCCTGTAGATGTCAACAGGGATGGCTCCACATCATGGTCCTGTCCATCACTAGCGCCATACGCAGGCATCATCCACCGATCATGGTGCTCCACTCCGTCCTAGCGGACATCGTGGTGAACTGACGCGTCTGTTAGTGTTCGTACGAGGGTTAGGCAGAACAGCACCGGTACGCCCGAAGCTGTTCTTGATGTGAATCCTTGGGTATGGCCCGTCGTGGCCGCGGGTTACATCAGGGTGCCAGTCTCTTCCTTGGTGTCAGAGCTTTGACCCAGGTGCATATGCTTGGACTTGGAGTGGTTGGCGATGGTATGGGTCCCCGTCGGGCGAGACGGAGCCCGCACCCAAGGGGTCTAGCGAGGCGGAGCCCATGGTCTTGGGGTCGGGTGAGGCAGAGGACAAACCTAAGGGTCGGGCGAGGCGGATATCGTGGCCTCGAGGTCGGGCAAGGCGGAGATCGCGGCCTCAGGGTCGAGCGAGGTGGAGATTGTAGCCTTAGGGTCGGGCGAGGTGGATCCCGCCCCTAGAGGTCGGGTGAGGCAGAGATCGCGGCCTCGAGGTCAGGCAAGGCAGAGCCCGCACACCTGGGGGTCGGTTGGAGCTGTAGGCGCGCTCTTGACTGCTTGGTTGAATCAATGTTGATGACCATTAGCTCCTCCTCTTTAGGTACCCTAGTATTGGTCTCCGACAGTAGCCCCCAAGCCTGCGGAGGAGTAGAATACTCCTTCGGAGGCTTTTCCAAACAGGAGGACTCTGAGGGCCTTGGCCTTTTCTTGTCACCCACGGCGTGTCCTAGGTACGACAATTCCCTTTCGTTGTGATCGGGCCTCTTGGGGGTATAGCCGTGAGATTTGGTGGGTCGAAAAAGGTCTTTCCTGATTTTGACACCTACGGGGGTCTGTCGTTCTGCAACCATGCGTTCGGTCTTCTTGCGAGTCCAACTTTCCTCGAGCCCCCACACATAATAGGGGTCCGGTCGAGGGTCGGCTTGTTTTCGTAATTGTCTTCCCTCAAGTGTTTTTCTGATAAAAATGGAGGGGCTGAGTCGTACCATGATTTCCTCTATGGACGAGCCATGGTGCTCGGTGAGTTGTTAACGGGCTAGTCTGAGTGGGGCCCTAGCATCCTATTCGTGGCTTGGGTCAGCTGGTGACCGACTCTAGATTCTTAGCGGTCAATCCATATAGTTCTCAGGTCCGTTCGATCGGTGCCAAGGGCTCTCTGCCTTTCTTCAAGGAAAAACCATGGATTGAATCCGCCCAAGGCTCGAACATGGGCCGAGACACCCGCGACGCCCGTGCACCTGGGTATTGGCCGCTAGCGGGGCCATCCTTTCCACTCCTCACTCTAAAAGTGCCCGGACCGGTTGTCGAACCCATGGCTGGGCTAACCTTCGAACTCCTGGGCTTAGACGGGCCGTAGGAGCGTTTTTAGCTCCGTATCCCTCTTACCTATGACGAGTCGTGGCCTATTCAGGGAGGTGAAATGTTCGGTGTGTTTTTCGAGGGGACGACCATAGGTTGCGTACGCACGCCCCGCGATGAGACGTGGTGACAGGTCGTGGCAGGCGCGGAGATATAGGTGGGCGGTTGGTTTCGTCGCACCCGTCGCCCCTATAAAACCAAAGGGTTAGCCCTCTGGGTATGCACGCCTGCATCCTAGCCTCCACAGCCATGCCACCACCACCAATGCTTAGGTTTCCTGCCTCCGCATCTCCACCGCCGTTGAGCTCGCATCCATCCGCTCCCACCTCCAATGGATTCATGGTGCCATTCTGACATCACCTTCCAGCGCATGGAGGGCCTCGTTTGTCGTGGTCTTCTCCGCGCGTGGACCTTGGCTAAGGACTGGTTGCTACTCGGCGACGAGGGTTCACTGTCGCCGCCTGATGGCTACGTGGTGTCGTTCGCCCACTTCCATGAGCATGGGCTTGCGACTCCCACCCACAAATTCCTCTGGGGCTGCTGCACTTCTACAAGATTGAGTTGCAGCATCTCAATCCCAACGGGATCCAGCACATGGCGGCGTTCATCTGTGTGAAGTATTCCTGGGGATCAGCCCCCACTTCGACTTGTGGAGGTATTTCTTCATCGTCAGTCTCCAGAGGAAGAGGGATAAGGGCGGCAAGCAGGAGCTGCGCATGCCGATGGGGTGCGCCGGCATCCAACTTCAGAACAATCAGGTTGGCGAGTACCTGTCCATGCATCTCTCGATGTCCAACAAGGGGTGGCACTCATAGTGGTTCTACCTCAAGAATGACGCTGCCGCCCCTCTGCTGGAGTTCACCGGGCGCCTGATCGAAGAGGCCCTAGAGCAGTGGAGGAACTGGGGCGTGCCAGAGAAGGACAAGAAGAAGATCCGAGACCACATCATCGCCATCTACATCCTGAAGGAGAATGGTCTAAAAGGGTCAGGTGTCATCGGGGCCTACCACGTGAGGAGGGTGGCGCCATTGATGACGTGCGCGCTCCCGCTATACGTGATGGCGCCCGAGGCATCGTTCGATGGAACGGCGCTCGCCGAGGGAATGTTCCCCAACTCTGAGATCGTGCAACGCATCAAGGAGGCGATGGAGCCTTTGCGGGATGATGTGGGTGCCGCCCTCAACTTCGTCTACCCAATGCCAGGGCATCCTCCGATGCGGTCGGAGGCAGGCTACGTCGTCTTCGTAAGTTTCCCTTTCTCCTGCCTTCTCTTCAATTGATTTCCTGACCATGTGGGACTAACTTGGAGAGGGGTGGGACCAGCCGAGTGACCTCATCTTCATGGATCACCTAGCTCTGCTACCGAGGGATTCGGACGTGAGGGCGGTGAATCACGTCGAGTGCGAGCGGCTGAGGAAGGCAAAGGAGGACAAGAAGAGGAAGAAACAGCGGAAGTTTTGGGCGCGGGAACGAGGGGAGGACACCGACAACGATGATGACAATGATGATGATGGTGATGACAACGAGGTGGTGGAGGAAGAAGAAACTGTAGCTGTTTACACCAAAATTTGAAAGAAGAGTCACAGGGACTCGAAAGCTCCTAAGATCATGGCATCAAAGAATCAATTGCATGCAGATCGGAACCAGCTAATTCGAATGCAAAACTAGAATTGGCTTTCTTCAGATAGCGCCAGCAGATAACGACAAAGGCTATGATCGGCGCCAGGACGAGACATGTTGGACTCTACAAAAAGGGAAAGATTAGAGTTCGGCTTAAATGGTTGAATGATGATGAACTATTTCTTTTATAAAGGAGTTCGGTTACTTGCAGTCATTGGCTTAGCATAAACTAATTATTGTTAATATCTTATTGCCATTGACCAATATTTGTTTAAAGAATGATATTCATCCTGAACGATAACCGATTCTTCTTACACAACCCCATGAGCTTTAACCGATTTATTCTTACGAATATGCTGGAATCGACTATTTAGTCGATCTCCTTTTATATCCGCTCTCAGAGCCGCACATTCGAGACTGTCTGGCAACACCAGCATGTTCCGTCCTTAATTACTGATAAACTTTCTCTCCTTGTCAATTACAGGGTCAAATTGATTGGCACATCTCGGGAGGAGTGCATAGGATCGACCACCCCTGCGCTGAAGCTAGACGGATCTCTAGCTCCATCGAGCGGACCCTTCCGGCTTACTCGTGTGTCCTCGGCACGGGACGAAATTCCATGTCGACGGTAGCTGACGATATCGAGTGGGACAACCTAGAGAACGAGGATACGCTGACAGGCATCGATTTATCCTTGCAGGCGTCGGGACCCTTCCCGTCTCATGGAGGGGAGGGTACGTCTGGGGAGCTGGCGGAGGCAGGACATACCATCGGCCTACCCTAGGAGCCAACAGAGGCGGACGGCTCTACCGTCGCACCCGAGGTGCTAGCGGAGGGAGGTCGCCCCGCCGTCGTGCCCCAAGAGCCATGGGGAGCGGGGCATTCCACCAACGTGCCCTAGGAGCTGCCCAGGGTGATCCCCTCTGCCCAGGAGCAGGGGGTGGGCTCGAAGCGGCCTCATTCTGATGAGGCAGAGCAAGGTTCAAGGGGTTCATCCCCCAGATGCATCTGCCGCCCGATGGCACCGAGGTGAGTTATCGATTCCTCTGTTTTTTCCTGTTTTAGTCGGATTTCATCGTGACTTGTGTTTTTCATCCTTTGCAGCGTTGGCAGACAGTGGAATCCCTTGGTGCTAGTGCCGAAGAAGAGCATCGCCCTCCAATCAGGGCGGCGGCCGTCGGCTGGTGTTGCACTCGTTTCGGGCGGGAGCAGCGCCAGTGTGACCGCATCGCCGGCTGATCAAGCACCGCCCATGGTGGCGCCTATGCCCTTGGCAGGACGGGTGGACACGGGTGTTCGAGAGTCGCCTTTGTACATTGCGGAGCAGCCGGTGATGGCCACGATACCGCTACCGACGGTGGGGCGGATGGGGCTGCCGACCGTGCTCGTGGCACCGATCGTGGTGGGCACGACGCAACCGGTCGTGACCCTACCGACGCAGGTGGAGGTGGCGGCGACTGTGATAGATGGGTCATAGCTGGGCGCGACCATAGCGTTGCCCAAGACATTGGCATGACCCATGCCATCAGGGGCCCAAGCAACGGCGCCTGCGCGTAGGCTGGATGGAGGTGGACGTGGCCGAGGGGTCCCCGGTAGTAATGGTGCTAGGAGAGAGGTTTGCGCCCACACCGCTGGCCCCTTGCATCACCAAAGGGGGCGTCCCCATGGGAACATCACGGCGAGAGGGGTCGGCGGTGCTTGGGGCCGGCGGGGAGTCGTCCTTAACCCTAACGTTGGTGTGCAGCGGCTCGCCCGTGTGGGGTGAGCCCCTGCTCTAGTGGACGGATCTACAGGATCTGGCATCGATGCTTTTTAACCTTGACGACACCACAGATAGCATGGAGTAGGGATCCACAGCCAGCCCAGTAGAAATGCTCTCGGCCTCTAGCTTCTATACATATGACTAACCACAGAGAGCCTTGACGTAGGGATCACATCCGTGCTCGGGGCCCTAGACCACGCCACGAGCGCATTGTGCGACGTTGTTGTTCCCTCCGGTCAAGTATGGTTTGGTCCTACTTCTTGCCCTTTTCTTCCTCTATATACTTTTTGTATCCTAACCATCGTCTCCTTGTAGTCCCTTATAGCTCGCAGCTAGGGGAAATCTTGGTTTCTTCGTCAACAGGAAAAAACCAGGGACCACCTCATCGAGGAGGTGCGGCTACGCGGAGAGGTGATAGCTCAGCTCGCCGCCGCCTAGTAGAGGGTGGTCGAGCTGACTCCCCTTGCCGAGGAGACGGCCAATCTTCGGTCGCGGCTGGATGAGGCCCATCGAGATGCTGATGAGGCCAAGAAGGCGTTCGAGGCCCTGTCGGTGAGGTCATGGAAGGATGATGAAGAAGCCGCCAGGGTCAGGAAGGAGAGGGATGAGTTGCTCTAGAAGGACACCAAAACCCACCAGTGGATCCTTGACCTTCTGAGCGAGGTTGAGAAAGAAAGGGATCTGAGGCTAGGTGCTGAGGAGAAGCTCATGGCCCTAGAGAAAAGGGCGAGCCTGGATGGCACGGTGGTCGCTCGGATACGTAAGGAGCAGGATGAGCTAATCCAAACCGCGGAGAGGCTCTACTCGGAACACGGCGTGGCTCACCAGGAGCGCGACCAGGCTTTCTGAGAGTGTGACTAGGCCTGCTAAGAGCGCGATGACACGTAGTAGAAAGTTGGCTCCCTCCAGGCCAAGCTCGAAAGGGAGACGACCCAGAAGCTGGAGGCCGAGAGCATTTCTGCCGGGCTGGCTGTGGATCTCGCTGAGGAAAGGAGAAAACTTCAGGCGGAGAGTGATGAGCTCGGTATCCTCAGCACCACCCTCAGAGTGGTCTACGATGACCTTGAGGTGGTGCGGTCGGAGGGGACCAGCTCGCTTGCGGATCATGTGGTAGAGATCATGGCCCGGGTGCGCCAGCTCGAGAGGAATGCCCTTCGCGCCAGGGTCAATCGGTCCTTTGCTATTGCTCATTCTCATTATGGGGACAGCATCGATCTGGAGGCGATGAGCCATGGCTACGCGCCTGGTTATGAAGTCCATGAGCTGGAGGAGATGGAAACAACGGTGGCTCCCCTTTCGCAAGACCTGGCGGATAGGATAGAAGGCATAGTTCTCCCCCGGAGGGGCTAGTTAGTTAAATAGGTTAGGTGGTCATTCTTGTAATAAGCGGACAAGTTTCAACCCTTGTGCTTTGTTTAAACAAACTTGTTATTTCGTTTGAACAAATTTGTTCTTTCTTCCTTTTTGTGTGTAAAAATGGGTTAATGCGTTCTAACCCTTTTTGTTGTTTTTCCCTAGAGCTCGAGGTGTGGACGAGAAACTCTGATTACGCTAGTAAACAAGAGTGCCATAGTTGCTAGGGCATAGGTTTCTCACAGTCTGACCAGCCTTACTCAGTCGTTCGTTTCCGCAAACCTTGCCTCTAGGTTTTTAACGTGAGGAAGGGGTCGGGCACGGCGACTATTTCAGAAAGGGTATATATATACCCTTATCAGCCCCCGAGTCAGGCCCGACCCCTTGCCATTGCTAGGATTGGGTTTCACTAAAGATCGAGAGAGACAATAGCGAAACTAGTAGGAGAAAGCGTCTCTTATTTTAGAAACGTTATCCTTAGTTTTTCGCACGTACCCCCTCCTTAGGATCTGCGCCATCGTTCTACGACTGTGCATTCGGTCTCCTTGCGAGTCCAACTTTTCTCGAGCCCCCACGCGTAGTGAGGGTCCGGTCGAGGGTCGGCTCATCTTTGTGATCGTTACCCCATCCATGGTTTTCGCAACCGGAGGGGTTGAGCTAACGTCACTTGCCTCGATGGCTCGAGTGACGTGCTCGGTGAGCTCGCTAATGGGCATATCCGAGTGGAATCTGGGTTAGTTGTTCATGATGGGGTCAGCATAGCCCTCATGTAGCATTCGATTACTCCTTAACCAGCCTCCCGATAGATGCCCGAGTCATTCCGGAGACCAACTCCGGTGGCCCATTGGCCTTCCCTCGATGGAAATTCTCTGGGCATGTCTCGAGGGTAGGATCGAATGAGAAGGTCGAGATGACCTTGCCCGCTTCTGAGCGGGTCGGGCAAAGGCCTTTTGGGCTCATCTATATTTTCTCCCCTAGCTCTGTTTGACGTGAGGCGGCCTCGAGCCCTTCGCGGGCTGGCCTTCGAACCTTGGTCGGTCAGATTCCTGAGTTGGGGTCGGGCGGCTTGAGCCCCCGAGCCCCATTGGGCTCGGTAGGGGTCAGCCAAGTTTTATGCGTCACCCCGTCCACGGTTTCTACAACCGAAGGGGCTGAGCTAACGACACTTGCCTCGATGGCTTGAATGTCGTGCTCGGCGAGCTCACTAACGGGCATGTCCGAGTGGAATCTGGGTCCGTCGTTCGTGATGGGGTCGGCATAGCCCTCATGTGGCATTCCACTGCTCCTTGACCCGCCTCTCGGTAGATGCCCGAGTCGTTCCAGAGATCGACTCAGGTGGCCCATTGGCCTCCCCTCGATGGAGATTCTATGGGCATGGCTCGAGGTTAAGATCGAACGAGAAGATCGAGATGACCCTGTTGTGGCAGAACCGCCTAATATAATGACTCCCAGGAGTGCTCGTCTTCCATTAGACACTAAGCACCCAAAGGAGAACACTAAATTACTCGGTTCCGTCGGGCACACCCTAGGGGAGAACCTGAAAATCCACATTTTCGCCATCAGGATCACAAATGAGATAATAAAGCTTACATCATTCTTAACCATTTCTTACATCACTTTTAGTACAATCATCAGAGTATAATAGTAATTGTATAACAGCGGAATGAAATCATCTTATTAGAGTTATGAGCAATTTAATTTAACAGCGGAATATAACATATGATCAGAATTACAACGGAAATAATTATCTAATCATAACATGATAAAGCAGTGATATGTAAACTATGACAACAGAATATAGAACTTTCATTTATAAAAACATTTAGTGAGAGTTATAAATAAAAACTACGATCGCAGCGTAAAGGAAATCCTCGCTGAGCCCACCAGGAGGAATCCACACACAAGAGTCAGCTTTATCATCCACCTGTCACCTGCAACAGGCGGAATAAAACCCTGAGTACTTAATTGTACTCAGCAAGACTTACCCGATAGGGGGAAAGAAAAGACTCCAAGGATATGCAAGGCTATCTGGCTTGTGGGTTTATTGTATTTGCAGGAAGCATTACTAAGCGTGCGTCCTTATATTTGATTTTTATTAATAGCCGCATTGGTTCATTAACTAACCATTCTATGTAAGCACATGTACTACTTTCAAGCAGATGGTAAGCAATCAGATTTTCTTTTCCATCTTTCATCTTTCATCTTCAGTTCTTACTACGATGCTAGGCCATAGATAAGCCGTACCGGATTGCCCGGCGATTCACGAATCAATGCCCCCAGCTGGGTACCCCAAAAACACATGCCCCGCTTGTACCCCGGGCACAAGCAGGATCAACCCACCACTCTCCTATCCCGGGTGTCCAGGTCCCCATCCAAACTGGGACTCCAAGCCCCCGCCCCTGAGTCCCGGACTCAGTGCGGTGCAAGGACCTCCTCCACTAAAAAGAAACCCGGACAGTCGGTCCGGAAAGAGCCAGATCCACGACAAGAGAGCAACAAGCCTTCCAAGCGCCCATACACAAGTATGTGCTCGGGATAATAAGTCTATGACTTACCTAAAATCTTATGCAACGATCGGCCCTTAACCGACCAGACAGGGAAAGCAGTGTAACCAAGCCATGCCCCGCATCCACGGCGACACGACCTCTTACACCCACCAATACCCAAACCATATCCCTGCCCAGTCACCATTTTATCTTTCCACCATTTATATTTTCCAAGTGATAATAATACAATAATATATTTCCTATCTCTCGCGAGTGACAGGCAATCACTCGACTTCTACCGGAGTCCTGTAGCATAGCAATTTACACGATCTTGTCATACTAGTAAGACTCATAGGATAAAGATATATATATGCAAGTGGGTTTCATCCAACTCCTTAAAACTTAATGCACAAATATAATTTAAACTACAGAAAGTAGGGGTTATGCACCGGGGCTTGCCTGGGTAAGATATATATTAAAGTTAGTATTTGCATCTTCAGATCATCCACCATCATCCGAATAGAAAGCCCATTGCATCATCTCCTAGAGAGAATACCATTACACCATCTTCGAATTCCCAATCATCCGTCGATCGATCTGTTGATCCATCATTGTACCTATATGATATGCATGCGATGCAATGCAAAGATGTAATTAATCAACTACAATCGTGACTCGTAAAATACGACGTACGCCTCTCGAGTTAACGGGCTAGTTCTAACGACGACCGTACTTAGGCTACATATACACGTTGTCGGCGTTATTTCCCAACAATTATTTTAGTTACACAAACCTAAGTTGTTTCTTTATCCAATTCTATCAATTTAATCTTTATTCGTAATAGGACATCATTAACTACTCTAGTAAACTAATTATTCCGGAGCTACAAAAATTACAGAGAGTACCTAATATTGCTAGGAACCTACTCTAAAGATTTTAGACCCAACCCTATTACCAATTTACCATAACAATTCCTACAATTTTACATTTTCATAATATTAAGCATTCTAAATCAATTAGAGCAACCCTGGAACCATCTTAAAACTAGGTAAACAAATTATACTAACAAGTATATCCTGATTTTATAAACCTAATAAAATTAGTTTCATAATTTTTGGATCACTACACAGATTTATATTGATTTTACAGTTTTGCCTTATAAGCGAATTTAGAAATTACTTAAGAAAAATAAAGAGGCCAGCAATCACCTACCTGGCCTAGCGGAGACCGGCGGTACCAGGCCGGCCCAGCTGGCGAGCGCAACCGGTGGCCTAGGCGCACAGGTCTTCGGTCGACCCAGCAGCGCGGACGAACGCGGCCCAGTGCGCGGTGGGGCGCTAGCGGCCCAGCAGCGGCAACCGGCCGGCCCAAGCAGCGGATACGGCGGCCCAACGCGCGGTACTGGCGCGGACGGCCCAGGTGGCTGATGGCGCGGAATATTTGCAAAACGATCCCTGAGCTTCTACTAAATCACGCCGCAGTACAATCAGTACTATTCCGATGGCTCACGTATTCGCAGTAAAGGCCCCGTATAAATTTCCGGCTTGGACTTATATCCTCCTCACCTTGCTTTCTTTTCCCCAGAAGCAGAGGACGGAACAGGGGAGCACCGGCCGGCGGTCAATCCCGGCCGGGGCTGCACGGCGACGGCAGAAAACCGACCGCGGAGCAGCGGCGGGCTCGGCCGTGTACGCAGGCACCGGCGGCATGGCCAGCGGTGGCCCACAGCACCCTGGCCACGCACGCGCGTGGCAACGGATTAGCCGGCGGAGACACGCGCGGCTCCGGTGATGGGAGGTGAACAGTGGTGGTCGAGCTCGGCGCAGGTGGACCAGCGATGCGCTGCGGCACGGCACCAGGGACGGGGCCGCGTTCGGCATGGGCGCGCAGGGGCTCGGTCCAGTGCGGTGGTGGGCTTCACGCACGCGCCCGCGAGGACCGGCGACTGACAGCGGGGAGGCGGGGTGCTGCGGCTCGGTTCGGTGGCGTGCGGGACAAGGGACGCGAGGTAGCGCCGTGGGGGGGGTGCCCGGGCACGGCGGCTATGCAGCGGCGGTGCGCACGCGAGAGGAAGGCGCGGTCAGGCAGGCGCAAGGGGAAAAGCCGGCACCGACGCGGATGGCCCTGGCCTGGACGCGGCACGGAGGGAAGAAGAGGGGCGCCGGTGGCGCGGGTGCGCCTACGCGCGCGAGGAGGAAAAAGGAACCGGCCGACCACGACGGACTGGAGCAGAGACGAAACGACTCGGCAGCAGAAAAAAGAAAGGGAGAGAGAGAAGCAATGCTGCCGACACGGAGGTGACCCGGTTTGACTTTGCCCTGGCGCGACGTGGTCTGAAACGGATGCGACGGTGGTGTGGTGCCCGTGTCTTCTACGGCGGCGCTGCTGAGTGCTGACTCGCGTGCACGCGCAGTGGAGGACACTTGGACTCCTCAACACGCCACGCCACAACACGGGCCACTTGCACATGGAATCTGACGGAACCCACTTCACGCACAGGTGCATCTCTACTGTCTTGTCCACGCTATTTCCTTCTGTTCATACGGAAGAGTGAACGCATTCAGCATCACGGATGGGTTTAAGAGTGTACTATATACCTATATATATATATGCCTATATATATATATATATATAACGGTTTACTAATTTACATAAATTGTAACGTCTAGGCACACAAAAATTTCAGCAAAGCTCGAATTTAAATTTGATTCAACCGCTATATATATGTATATCGTTCTATTTATTAATGGATTTTATTTTATTTATAAAAGTTGTTTTTCCTGCTTAATCTACTAGAACAAACCGTTCACTATTTATTTGCCAGGATTATCGTTCGACATTCCTAAATATTTTTACGCACTGAAATTTAACCTGGATGTTTATTTGAATCCGCGAAACTGCGTCACACAGGATTCACTTATCGTCTCAAGTACGTTTTAAATTAAAACCCAAGAAAACTCGATTCGAAAATTTTTCTTAGATCTAAATCGCGGTGCTAAACGAGCTCGTAACACCAGGGGTGTTACAGCGTTCGTGTCGTGCTCTTATGCGGATCTGTATCGGATCTTGATGGGTCAATCGGTAGGGGATCCCCTTCATGGGGCACTCTGCTTTCCTTTTTATAGGTCATGGGAAAGCACGGGTTATAGCGGAGGAAACAGAGAAGAACGAGAAAAAGGAAGGCCTCTAGGATCGCCGGGTCCTTCTTCTCCCTCATGCGGGCCCGCCGACTCTGTAGATGTCAACAGGGACGGCTCCACATCGCGGTCATGTCTGTCACTGGCGCCATGTGCAGGCATCATCCACCGGTCATGGCGCTCCACTTTGTCCTAGCGGACGTCGTGGTGAACTGATGCGCCTGTCAGTGTTCGTACGAGGGTTAAGCAGAACAGCACCAGTACACCCGACGCTGTTCTTGATGTGAATCCTCATGTATGGCCCATCATGGCCGCGGGTTACATCGGGGCGTGCTGATCTCTTCCTTGATGTTAGAGTTTTGACCCATGCCCATACGCTTGGACCTAAAGTGGTTGGCGGCGGTATGGGTCCCCGTTGGGTGAGACGGAGCCCGCACCCAAGGGGTCTGGTGAGGCGGATCCTACGGTCTTGGGGTCAGGTGAGGCGGAGCACAAACCCAAGGGTCGAACGAGGCGGAGCTCATGGCCTCGGGGTCGAGCGAGGCGGAGATCGTGGCCTTGGGGTTGGGCGAGGCGAAGCCCGCCCCCAGAGGTCGGGTGAGGCGGAGATTGCGGCCTCGAGGTCGGGCGAGGCGGAGATCACGGCCTCGGGGTCAGGTGAGGCGGAGCCCGCCCCCAGAGGTCGGGCGAGGCGGAGCCCGCGCACCTAAGGGTCGGTTGGAGCTATAGGCGCGCTCTTGATTCCTCAGTTGAATCAATGTTGATGACCATTAGCTCCTCCTATTCGGGTACCCTAGTATTGGTCCCCGACACTTTGCCCTCTCTCTCCCTCCCTCAGATGGCGAGCGGCGCACCCGCTCCCCTCCCAACTCAGCGCCCCTCCCTTCCCCTCCCCTCCTGACTCCATGCCCCTCCCCTCCCAAAGCCCAGGCACTTTCTCTCTCTCTCTCTCTCTCTCTCTCAGTGGTGGCGTTCGTGTCCACATCCGGCAGGGGCCTGAGGGGCCTCTCCAGCAGCGTGCCATGGCCTCACTCCTCCGCGGCGGAGGCCGCGTCCAGATCCGGCGGGGGCGGCGCGCCCGTAATCCGATGGCCGCACCCTCGAGCGGGGGTGCCATGGCCTTCACCGGTGGTCATGGCATCAAGCAAGGGCGCCACATCGTCGAGCAGCGGACGGGTCCTCCTCCCCCGACTCGACGCCTCCCTAGATATGGTCCCGGCGGCAGCGGCTCCCTAGATCCGGTCCAGGAGCGCGACGCGGGGACGGGGCCTCCTTCCCAGGCCAGATCCGGTGGCGGCTCGGCGCGGGGACGCCTGATCCGCGCGGGGATGAGGCGTCGGCAGTGGGGCCGTGCGGAGCAGGCGACCTCGCCAGTGGGCTTCGAAACGGGCTCGACGGTCGGCTCTGGGCTTTTTTTGTTTTTTTAATTCATTAACCATGGCGGGCATTTGCAAGGCACCCGCCTCGGTTAATCGATTAACCGAGGCGGCCGTTAAAGACACGATTAACCGTGACCTTTCGTCGGAGGCGGTTTCGGTTAAAGCTTTTTGCCCGTCTAGGTTAAGATTTTCTGTAGTAGTGTACTTATTACCAACCGTGCTTATATTCGGGGGGAAAATGAAGAAAACTAACAAATTTAAAAAAAAATCGATGATTGGCCCATTGAATTAATATAGGTTCTGGCACTATCGACCTATTTTAGACTTTGCAGGGGATCTCTATGAGTTATTGGCCTTGATTTTATGGTCGGATCAACTATCCAAACTAGTATATTGTCCGTGCTAACGCTACGGCATTATCTATCAATGTAATCAAACAACCAAAGAATATCTTTTAGTAATCAAGCATAGATTGAGAATATATTTATAATTCATGCAAAAAAAAGCAAATATTTTTCCATAGTCAATAGTCTAGAATAATGTGACAACCATTTTCATTGTTCCAGTTGCAATTTGGAGCCAACTCCAATCTTAACTGCTTCCTTCTCAGAAGCTACTGGATGAAAAACTGAAAAACAAGAAAAACATAGAGCTGAAAAGTTCTAGTTAGTCATCTTCATGACTTATATATATATATATATATATATATATATATATATATATATATATATATATATATATATATATATATATATATATATATATATATATATAATCCATAGAGCTGCACGTAGGAAATAATTAGAATAACATCAGATTCCATTTTCATTCGTGTAAATAGAAGTCAAAATGCAAAGAGCATGGACAGTAACAGGATCACTCTTGAAGAAAACCAGTGACGTTCGTGTGAGGATGAACCAACGTCTTTTCCATGATTTCCATCGAATTCCTAAAATATAGTAATTGTAGCATTGTTACAGTCTGGAACCAAAGGAAAACAATGTGTGCCACAAAATAGTTTTACCGTTCGATGATATGAAGAGAGGACCACTCTTAAAATACCTGGCAGAAGGTCAAGGCATGTCAGAATATTGTAATAATAACTGTAAATACGAAAGAACAGATTTACTAAGACAAAGCAAAGCTTGTCCAGAATTCTTGTTTCAGATAGAAAAATCCAAGTTAGATTCAAACAAGCAGTGAACAAACACAACAAAAGGTCAATGAAAACATATATGTATCTAATGTACCACACCACACATTCACAACGACCCATTCAAAGAAAAATCACAACGTACACAGGTTGTTGAACCATCGGGAGAACAAATGAATGTTAACAGACTGCTATCCTGCACCCTCTCTACTTACATGGCATCTCATCTTCATACGAGATCACTCATCCCAGAGGGCGTAAGAAAAGCGTAGACCCGTGTCCACCCACATTTCTGGTAGCAATTCAATAGAGCCATTACCCAGCGATCAGGCAAGAGGACTCCATTCATTGGCTACAAGGAACGAAATGGTCAAAGCTCGCATTCTTTTAGGTTTCTCACACACTAGATCGAGACAGGCAAGAGGTCCCATTTGCGGACGCTACGGAGCGTTTCGATCCACAGACGCCCTCCGGGACCGGGAGAACGAACGCACCTTGGTGCTGTGGCCGTGCGCGCCGCGCACGTTCATGGACTCGACGTCGAGCCAGTCCACCCGGCGGGGCTGCTTCCCGAGCCGCCGCAGCGCCCCTGATGCAAGAGACGGTCCCCGCTGAGCGCTCGTCCTCAACGAGTCGACCTCGCTGCCGTCCACCCAGCGTGTGCCCCCCGAGTGCGTCGGTGTCAGGAACGCGTCGGCGACGACGACGAATCCGATAGAGGCGCGGCTGATCGGACCGTCGGAGGGGTGAGCGAGCAATTCGTGGGGAAGAGGTCGCGTCGGGGCAGCTGCGGGGTCGCGTGGGGAAGACGGGCGGGAGGTCAACTGGTGGCCTGGAAGGACGGGCGGCCGTCCAGCTATTGGCCCCGTCGGCCGGCTTGGGACCGCCCGCGCGTGGTCGCGCTGCCGCCTCCCGTGGCTCCGCCGCTGCTCGCGTATGGCCACGCTGTCGCCGCCCGCTCATGGATGGCTGTCGTCTGCCCGCCGGGCTGCTTACCAAAGCCATTGCGCCCCCACTACCATTGGGCCGCCGGCCACCGCAGCACCCCGACGGCCCAACGATTCGTGCGGGACGAAAGTCTCTTGCTCACCAGCAACCGCCACGCCCTCGATCGCGCCTAGCGCCGGGGTGTCACCGCCCGTAACCGCCGCCCCGATCTCACCCGTCGTTTCCTTTTTCCCGAAGAGAATAAAAATGGGGGCGCGGGATTGAATCGAACTCTGGCGGAGCCTTCGCGTTGTGGGGGCGCGGGCGTGGGAGATGGGAGTGACGAGGAGTACCATACATGCGATTCCTTACTTACACACGATCCTGATCGTCGGATTTGATGGAGTAAGGAGAGAGAATAATCAGAAGCAATATGTACGTTTTATTTGGATGGGGTTATTTTTCTAGGTACATTTTCTGGGATGCGTGGAGGAGGAGCATCTCAGCGGGAAAGGTTTTTTTGGATAGACTTAGTATAGAAAAAGATAGTGCTTTAGTAGGGTATAGATGGGTCAATCCGACCAATTTCCATCTTTATTTGTTGCAGATTTTTTTTTGTTGAGGACTGGGAAGGGATAGTTGAAGCGTTACCTAGGCCTTAGCCAGTGGCCCAGAAAACGAGGATACACGAAGAGCTTGACTTTGCTAGAAATCCTTATGTTTTTAAAAAAATTAAAAAACAATGCAGAAATAGCTTCATGTATATCTCTGTTCTACTATTTTTATTTATTTATTTTGAGAAAAGAGAGATCTGTTCTACTTTTTTTTTTGAGCAAAATATGTTCTACTACTATACGAAGAGAAACCCGTTGATCTAGGCCGGCCTCTTTACGGAAGAAAACGAGTGTTTCTGCTCTCCTGGGCCTGGGCTTCGGTAGGGGAATAGCTGAAGGCGCCAAGGGAGCCGCGCTCCAACTGGTGGGCCTCATCTTGCTGGAGATCCAAAGTGGCCTTGGGCTCGTGCATGACGTGGTGGCCTTAGATGGAGGTGGAGATTTCTTCTCATAAAAAAAAGATGGAGGTGGAGTCGTGGAGATCCAACCTCCAGCATTATATTCCCACACAAAGTTGTTTTTTTATACAGCAGAGACGCACACTTATATATACACGGGGCACTCTTACGAACATACGCACCCATCCGACCCTATTGTACCCGTATGAGCGCCTCTAATTAAAGACCGAGACTTGAACCGACGTATCTCGAGATGAATGAAGTCATCACATATGTTTTACTATTGACAGGTAATAAAAACAACAACGCTAGATCCTAGAATAAATCTAGTAAAATACGAGTACTGGTGTCAAGTCGAGGACTGAAATGTAGATGGACGGGTTCAACCACAGCCTAACCAGCTAAGCTATATTGCTCCCTTGAAATAAAATTATACCATGTGCGCGCTCACGTCACATATAAAACTACTCGGTCTTTTGAAAAAAGAATTATATCTCATGCATGTTTTTATTACATATCTAAATATATATTATGTCCGGAATGACTTAATTACAATTTGAAATGGAGTAGTTAAGTTAGCGCATTATGATAGTGGCAAATGGATCCTGGACAGGCCTCCTATATGAGGTACGCACTCTCTTCCAGTGGAGGCCTACTAAGAGACATTATTACGTATACGTACTGCTCCTGTCTAATTAAGTTGGAGCTCACACCCACTCCACCACTCACATTTTCGTGTATCGAATGGAATATGGATCCTCTTTGCACTTTCCTTGTTCCATTCCATATTTTGTAACACCCCTGGTGTTACCGTCTTCGTTAGCTCAGAGGTCAAGGCCTAATAAATCCCTGCGAATATGCTTTTTTAGTGTACGACTCGCTTCGTGAATAAAGGAACCAATTAAGTGTTACCGATCCACTTATCTTAGACTTAAAAACTTTTGAATAATCCTGTGAACAAAGGTCGTTTATGGTTTGTTTTGGAAAAACATGAAGAAAGTGCTTGAAAATGTCGATAGTAATTCTAGCTTAATGAATAAACTAATGGCTTGTTTTATTTGATTGAGCTCGGAAAGCAATTTTTATAAACAAAGATAAAATATAACTTGTATTTAGTATTTAAATAAGATTTGAAGTACAAGTTTAGTAGATAAAAATATAACTCTTGTTCTGGTGAATAGATGTTCAATCGCAACTTTTTGAAAGCCCGAAACATCGAATCCGGAATCTAAACTAGAACTTTTCGTTGAATCGACAAGAGATTAAACTTATGTTCAAAAGCCATTTTTGATGAATTATATTGAGAAGAATACTTAAAAGGTGCTTAAATGTTTTGCTCATATGGGTTAGTATGAAGTATGGACTATTGTGTGAAATGCTTGTTGGTTGAAATTAATAAGGTTTAGACATTTTAAAAATTATGGCAAAAGTGTTAGTGGTTGTTTAGTTCTAACTGAACTCTTGCCCTTTTCTAAATCCGAAAAGGATTGTAGACAATGATATTTTAGCAATTGAATTCTAGCTAAAACACTTAATCACTAGCTCCATGATTTCGTAGTGTTAGTTGCCTCTAAGTGAGTACTTTAGCATGGTGAAGTCCATGGACGAGTTGGAGTTGTCGTGGCGTCGCATAAATTGCCCTAACTTTGTTAGAACGCGTTATTGATCTTATTTCGGGCTTTGGTCGTGAACTGGCGTTCAGCGCGACAAGCTCCTGTTGGCACCTCTCTATCTCCCTCGATGCTCACTCTCCGCCCATGCTCGTTGCTCGGACGAGAAGCCCTTAGTGGCTACTAGAATCTTGAACTCTTGTTTTAATCTCAATCGGGCTCTAAGCGGTTGGTTTTGACGCTTTAAAATTCATGCTTAGCACGTGTCTGGCCGTTCGGCTGGGAGTGCATGGTCACCGCGTTCGGTGCGTGCCATGGCTGCCTCTGGCCGCGCGCGTGCATGGGCAGACTGATGGTGGCCACCCTCGGCCTGGCTGCGGCATGGCCGTGGCTTGGCCACCTTCGGCTGCGACGCCTACTGCTGACCGATGGCCTCGGCACTCGTCCCTCGGCCGCCGCTGCTGCCCTGGTGCGCGGCTGCCCCACCCGCTACCCTCCTTGTATCGAGCCACGCCGCTGCTCGTGGCGCTGTCCCATGCCCTCCAACTCACCCGGCACTGTAGCATTTGTTCCCAGCCGCACAACCCACCTACCAAGCCCCGAGCTCGACGTCGTATGTAGTCTACTGCATCGCGATGTTGCGCTGCTACTTGCATGTGGCCACGCGCAGGCACACCTTCATTGGCTTTGTCCAAGCGCTAACCGACGCGCCGCCTGCCCTTCGCTCGTGCGGTCATATCCCCGTGCTATCGTGCCTCGTCGGGTCATGGCCGGTCCACCTTTGCCGGGGCCGCTTCCCGCAACGTGGCGGTGGCAGTGCACCACTCTCCCTTCCCCTTTTTTAATCACCAGCCTGAGATTTCCTAGTCCAATTCCTTGCCTCAGCGAGTAGCAGAGGAAATTAGCTAGGTGCCCCGTTCACACCGAGTCCAGTCATTGTCTGTCGTGGTCGAATTTTGTTTCTCCCCGCCGTCGGTCATGTGCGCCGCCGAACCGATAGGTTGGGAGGTAAGGCATGTAGGAGTGGTAGCAGTTCAATTGCTCGTTGAAAGGTCCTTGTTGGTTTTGGTAATTGAGTGACAACCTAGGTGGACTAATTGTGTTTATGTGAGATACACAGGTGATTAGTCCACAGGTACATGTGTATGAGCAACATATGCCATGGAGGTGAAAATGGCTTGGAGATGTTGCAAAGCTCACACATGTGATGATGAAGGAGCTTATTGCACATGAGACATGACATTGAGTCATGTGATCAAGGTGGAGAAGATCAAGACAAGACTTGACTTGATGGACCGGTTGCAAGCGTGAAGGGCAAGTCAAAGGCTTTGGAGTGATGGACCGCGTGGCGGTGAAGCTTGAGCAAGACTTGGCGCCGATGGACGATAGCAACGGTGAAGAGCAAGTAGAGTCAAGATCGATGAACCAATATGATCACGTGATGATATGAAGTGGATCATATCATTGTTGATCGTGTTGGTGCATGTGTTGCATCAACATTGGAGGAGATGGAATGGAATGCGCAAGGCAAAGGTATAACCTAGGGCATTTCATTTCACCGGTCATAGGTGTGTAGAGAAGTATATGATCGGGTTTAGGATAGATGGCTGTACTATCAAGAGGGGCAAACTTGTTTGCATATCGGTCGCTGGGGGTTCAGCGTCCGGTCAGTTGAAAGTTGTTGCGTCCGGTCAAGTCAAGTGACGGTTGGAACCGGGACACATGGCCGTCTGCGGGCGACCGGACGCTGAGGTCCTGCGTCCGGTCAACACGACCGGAGCGTCCGGTCGGCCCGACCGTTGCCCAGTGAAGGGGTAACGGCTAGTTTAGCCCTTGGGGCTATAAATAGAAGTGGCCCTCGGCCATGGCTGGTGCTAAGCACCTCAAGGGACTTAGTGTCCATGCTTGTGAGTGCTTAGGAGCCCTCCATCACACATATACTTGATAGTGATCATTCGATTGTGTGAGTGAGCGATTCTAGTGCGATTGCATCGTGAGGTTGCATCGAGTGGCACTAGGTGGTCGTGTTGCAAGCCGGTGGTGCTTGTTACTCTTGGAGGTTGCCACCTCCTAGACGGCTTGGTGGTGGTCTCCGTCGAAGCCCGCAAGAAGCTTGTGCGGCGGCCGGAGAAGTGCTTGTGAGGGGTACTTGTGTGCTCGCCCATGAGTCATGAAGAGCAACTTTAGTAAAGCGTGTCATTGAGCTACCCTCACTCAAGGGGTAGGTTCTTGCGGTGCCCGACGCGTGCGGGCTTAGCAGTGATGCTAATTAGCCGCCGAACCACCAAGTGAGCGGTCGACACAACGGGACTAGCGTGTTGGCAAACACGTGAACCTCGGGAGAAAAATCATCGTGTCAACCTTGTTCTTCCCGTTGGTTTGCATCCCCATTACACAAGCTTGCAATTACTTTTATATATATCTTAAGCTTGTGTAGTTGCTCTTGTAATTAGATAGCTTGTGTAGCTAGCTAATTACCTTCTTGCTTGTGTAGCATAGAAGTAGCTCGCTTGCGTGGCTAATTTGGTTTTAGTAACCTTGTTAGTCACATTGCTTAGTTTGTGTAGCTAAGTATTTGCGCTCTCTAATTAGGCATTGGTTGCCTTGTTATTGAGCATTGCTAGTGAGCTTAGTTAGCTTTGTGCTTTTGCTTACTAGCATGTGTAGGAGCTCCCTTGTTACTTAAAGTACTAGTGGCATAGGTTTGTGTGACCTTGCTCCTAGAATTGTTTAGGAGAGCTCTAGCTAGCCCGGCACCTTAGTTGCTTTATTAGTATCTTTGCAAGGTGCTAGTGAACATATATAGAGGGGTGTAGTCTTGGCTAGACCGATTGTTTTAATTCCGCATTTATATCGGTTAGCCGACGCAATTAATTTTAGAAAAGACTATTCACCCCCCTCTAGTCCGCCATCTCGACCCCTTCAATTGGTATCGGAGCCCGGTCTCTCATTTGTGGTCTTCACCGACCCGAGAGGATGGCGAACTTTGGGCTAGAGGTTGTTTGTGACACACACATTTTTGATGGCACAAACTATGCACGGTGGAAACGTCATATGCTTGATCATTTCCGTGAATTGGGTCCCAAGGCATGGTGGATCATTGTTGTTGGTTTTTCTCGTGATGCTTTGGATAAGGACAACCTAACCCAAGCACAAGAGGATTGCTTACAACTTGATCATCGTGCTCTTTATTATCTAATATGTGCTTTACATGATGATGTTTTTAGACGTGTGTGGGACTTAGAGAATGCACATGATATGTGGCTAGCACTCCAAGCCTTCTACGGTGATTCCTCCACATGGGATGATGGCAAATTCAAGAAGGAGGATGAGCCTAAGAAGGAGGTGCATGAGTGTGTTGAGCATGATCACAATTTGGTGATTGTGGAAGATTGCTCCACCTCATGGTCAAGTGATGATGATGATCAATCAACTACAAGTTCACTTGACAAGGTTGATGATGGTGCCACAAGTGTTGCAAGTGATGATGCTACCTTATGCACACTTGATGGTGATGATGGTTCATGCTCAAGCCATGATGATGATACTACAAGCCCATCCACTTCACCACATTGTCTCATGTCACAAGGTGACACCAAGGTATCAAATGATAATGTGGTTGATCATGTTGATTCATATGATGAGCTTGTTAGTAGACTTGCTAGCATGACCATGTCTTTAGAAAATGAGAAAGCTAAAACATTGAAATTAGAAAATGAAAACTCATTTCTAAAGAACTCTTGTGAAGAACATAAGAAATTGCTTAATGCTTATAAATCTTCACTTGATGAGCTTAAATTGAATCATGAGACACTTCTTGCATCTCATGATGAATTATTAGAAAAACAAGCTTCTCTCATTAAAGTGTTTACAAAGAAACTTAAAAATAATGAGAACTCATCACATGGGTCAAAAGATCAATTGCAAAATGTTGCTAAACCTTGTGATGTAGAAAAGAAGCATGTATCCACCTCTTGTGATAATTTATTAGATATGCCATGCTCTTCACATATAGATGCTTGTTCTACTTCTATGTCTTGTATGACTAACATTTTGAAGGAGAACAATGAGCTCAAAAATGAAGTGAAGAAATTGAGAAATAAGTTAGAGAGGTGCTACAACTCAAAAGTCACCTTTGAGCACATATTGAAGACTCAAAGAATCTATGGTGACAAGTGTGGCCTTGGCTTCGAGAAGAAGATGACAAAGGGCGAAAGAAAGAGAGAAAGAAAGATGAAGAAGATTCAACAAAGAAAACTCTCTCACACCATGTGCTACCGGTGTCATGAAGCGGGACACCTTGCAAATGGTTGCCCTAACATTGAGAAGCTCAAGATGATGAAAGAAGAAGAGAGGCTAAGGCATGTTAAGTGCTTCAAGTGCCGCACTTGGGGTCATCTTACCTCAATGTGCCCAACCAAGCAATTGGTGAAGCAACAAGAGAAGCCTCAACCAAAGCCACAAGTTGAGCAAAAGAAGACACCCCAAGAGCAAATCAAGATCAACCATGAAGATGGTGGTCACTTGATGATGAAGAAGAAGAAAACAAGAAGGGGTGGAAAAGGAAGGCATCCAATGCAAATCCAAGATGCCAAGATGATGAGCAAGAATGAAGATGAGAAGAAAGTCTATGCTCACATCAAGTGCTTCAAGTGTGAAAGTATAGGACACTTTGCCTCTAAGTGTCCTACCAAGCTTGAGAAGAAGGCTCAAGCAACCCATGAGAGGCAAGGCAATGAGAAGCACCTCATGAGCAAGGAAGAGAAGGCTCAATCAAAGAGAAAGTGCTACTCATGCCGGAAAATGGGACACATGGCACATTCATGTCTCCTAGGTAAAATTTCTAAGCCTATTTCAATTGATGATCATGATATGCTTAGAAAGGATGGTAATGGTACCTCTATGGTTGCTATTGCAAAACATCCCGCTACTCATACTAAGGCATTGCCTAAGTATATTGCTCCTAACTTGAGAGGACCCAAAGTTGTTTGGGTACCATCAAAAAGTGGATGAATGTGTGTAGGTACCATTGGCATTGGAGGCTTGATTCAATTGTCTTCATAGTGATCATCATATGTTGAATCAAGATATGAAGTTTAGTGCACATCCAATCCCAATGCCATGACAAATTAAGTGAAGTCCAAATGTGCTACAACATACAAGCGAAAATTTCAAGTTGTTGGTGATTCATTGGATATATTTGATGACTTGCAAATAATTGAGTTGAAGATTGCCTAATTGGATGATCATGAGCTAACCAAGGTATATCTCTTGTTGATCATTTCATTTGGGTGCATATGAGTTGATTGAATTGAATAAATATGAAATGTTGCTTGCTATGAGGTGTTTGAATGGATAAGTTGATTAGTAATCAAGTTTGGATTGATTTGTGTTGGATAAATTCATGAGATAACATTTAGTAAGTGATTTGAATGGATATATGTCTTATGGAAGTATTCAAACAAGTTAGTATCAAGTTTGATTCATATTTGATGAAGCATAGCTCAATTGTTGAAATATGTCCTATATTGCAAAATCTGAGCTAGCTGTGATCATAGCCATGTTTGAGTAATCAAATCTTATTGGATTGGCATGAAAATTGGTATATATGCTCTAGACATATAGTATGAGATGCTGTAGAAATTTCATTGAAATTGGATAAGAAATGCTTCGGTTTTGGAGTGGTTCTTTTCAGCTATAGTGCAGCAGTTTTCAGCATGTAGCAGTGGTGGAAGAATTGAAATTTGGCAGCAATATATAAGTCAAATGAAGCTCAAATTTTTACAGCTGCTATATAACCTAGTAATGCACATCTCCACCAAATTTTGTGGTATTTGAATTTGTACTTTGGGAGATATGCCTATTTCTTTGGAGAGTACAGAATCTGCCAGAAAAATGACAAATATTGGATTGATCTAGAGTCACTTTAATTGAAAGGTCCTCAAGTTGGAAACATGTTTACAAGTGATTGAGGTAACTAAGTTTGGTTTTGAGATGATCTAGAAGCATTACAAGCAAAGAGTACAAGGTCATTTGATTGAGAAGTGTATTTTGCACACTTTTAGTACTCAAGATAAAGATCAAAGATCAAACTCAAGTTGGAATTGAAGTTTAAGTTCTAGATATGATTGGAAATCATTTGGTAGAAATAAAAGGACTTAAACAAGAAGAAAGAAAATGACTTAAAGAAGGAATCAAGGTTACTTATCAAGTTAAGTCCATCACTTGGATCAATCAATCAAGTTATTTCAAGTGAGTATTAAGAATGGTTCTTGGAGAGAGGTCACTTCTCCTTAGTGTAGGGGCTTGCCGCCTATGTGTAGGTGAACCAAGTGTGGTACTTGGAAGGCTAACATGGAAGTGGTGATCCGAGGAACATTTGAGATGCTTAGTTGAAGCAATCAAAAGGATTGATCAAGAAAAGCAAGCAACACCCAAAAGAGAGATAGTTATTTCAAGTGGTATTTCAAATAGTTCTCTCATAAAAGCAAACATCAAAAGAGAAAGCAAGTCAACCACAACAAGAAAGTGCACTTGATCATAAGTGGTATTCATTTCATATGGGTGAAGAATGAGATTCAAATTGGTATCTATCGGTCTTCACTAAGCTTATAATTGGACTTCGTATTGCTATTGGAGTAATGAATTGGAATCTATGTGACTATCCTCTACTCCAACATAGCAAAGGTATCATTGTAATGTGCATGATCATTTCATCCCTTACTAGTATGCGGTTAGTGCATATAGTACATGCTTCATAGGATCATGCATAACAAATGAAATGTTTAAATTCATAGCCTACCACTATTGTTTGAATGATTACTTGATCTAGTGGTTAGTACATGAATTTGTTCATGAGCTAGTGAACCCAAGTACTTGACTTAATTTGGATTGCTAATAAGTGACAAGTACAACATTGACAAGATAACCCTTAAAAGAGGTGTGAAGAAGCTTATCATTGGTTCAAACCGGACTTGGATGCTTAGGCAAATCAATTTAGTTCAAGTCAACTTAAAAGCTCATGATAATGATAAGAGTACAAGCACAAGACAACAATGCAAATGGATATCTAGGTTATATATTTCAAGTGGTATCTAGACTCAAGTAGTTCATCATGATTTCACAAATAATGTCTAGATCAACTCACAAGTGATATCCTATAAGTGGTACTCATGAAGATAGCAAATGTTCAAGAAATGGTCTTTATTGATAATTCAAACAAGTGGTTCCATACTAGAAGATTCTTTCAAATGGTATTCACTTCCTACAAGTGGTATCTATACATAGTATCAATCATGCAAGATGATGGTTCCACAAGTGATCCTCAACTTTAAGTGATCATCAAATAAAGAAGACATCCCTCACCTACAAGAGCTTAAGTGAAATAAAATGGATGACCCATACATAGAATGATAAGATATAAGTAGTACAAGTTGCAAATTCTAAATGGCATCTACATATGGTGTCATTCCAATATTCAAGTAATGTCCATAAAAAATGCAAGTCTCAACCATCTACCCCAAAGTGCACACCTTTGCATCAATAAGAAGCATACCTTTTATGGAAATTGATGACAAAGGGGGAGAGATTGTACAAAGATATGAAGGCTTGATTGAATGGGGGAGAAATTGGACATGGAGAGATGAGATATAAAAGAAATAGAGGTTGGACATGGACACAGAGGGAGCAACATTGAAGAAAAGAGATGGATCAAAATTCTTGGACAAGAGAAGCACACAAGTAGGGGGAGCAAGCTCATAAACTTTGATTGATTGCATTTGATATGTGCATAATCATGTGCTTGCTTGCACTGCATAAGTTTTCAAATTCAATATGCATGCTTGTGTGGTGTATGCTAGTTATAGAACTTGAATGATGATTTGATAACTAGCATGCATAAGATGATAGCTAGACACTTGGTATATTCTTTAAGTAATGCTAGTACCTTGATTTTAATGTTGATCTCATGAGGTATCTAGTGCTTTTATTTCCAAGTGATATCTAGCTAACCATGGTGCTAAGGATGAACTTAAAGGTGCAACTACGATTGGTACACGCTTCAAAGGTTTATTCTATACACTTTAGCATCATTTTGTAGTATTTACTCTCCCACAATTTCAATCTATGTATATGTGCAAGCTTCAAATTAAATACACTAGCACATATGTAGGGGGAGCTAATACTACCATTTCGGGTTTGTGGTACTTATCCAAAATCATTTTCACATGGTAAAATTGCTTGGGCAAGCAACATGAATCCAAAAGAGCTTAATTTCCATATCTTTGTAGAGTTGTCATTAATTACCAAAAAGGAGAAGATTGAAAGGTCCTTGTTGCTTTGTGGTTTCCTTGTTGGTTTTTTTTGAGCAAAATATGTTCTACTACTATACGAAGAGAAACCCGTTGATCTAGGCCGGCCTCTTTACGGAAGAAAACGAGTGTTTCTGCTCTCCTGGGCCTGGGCTTCGGTAGGGGAATAGCTGAAGGCGCCAAGGGAGCCGCGCTCCAACTGGTGGGCCTCATCTTGCTGGAGATCCAAAGTGGCCTTGGGCTCGTGCATGACGTGGTGGCCTTAGATGGAGGTGGAGATTTCTTCTCATAAAAAAAAGATGGAGGTGGAGTCGTGGAGATCCAACCTCCAGCATTATATTCCCACACAAAGTTGTTTTTTTATACAGCAGAGACGCACACTTATATATACACGGGGCACTCTTACGAACATACGCACCCATCCGACCCTATTGTACCCGTATGAGCGCCTCTAATTAAAGACCGAGACTTGAACCGACGTATCTCGAGATGAATGAAGTCATCACATATGTTTTACTATTGACAGGTAATAAAAACAACAACGCTAGATCCTAGAATAAATCTAGTAAAATACGAGTACTGGTGTCAAGTCGAGGACTGAAATGTAGATGGACGGGTTCAACCACAGCCTAACCAGCTAAGCTATATTGCTCCCTTGAAATAAAATTATACCATGTGCGCGCTCACGTCACATATAAAACTACTCGGTCTTTTGAAAAAAGAATTATATCTCATGCATGTTTTTATTACATATCTAAATATATATTATGTCCGGAATGACTTAATTACAATTTGAAATGGAGTAGTTAAGTTAGCGCATTATGATAGTGGCAAATGGATCCTGGACAGGCCTCCTATATGAGGTACGCACTCTCTTCCAGTGGAGGCCTACTAAGAGACATTATTACGTATACGTACTGCTCCTGTCTAATTAAGTTGGAGCTCACACCCACTCCACCACTCACATTTTCGTGTATCGAATGGAATATGGATCCTCTTTGCACTTTCCTTGTTCCATTCCATATTTTGTAACACCCCTGGTGTTACCGTCTTCGTTAGCTCAGAGGTCAAGGCCTAATAAATCCCTGTGAATATGTTTTTTTAGTGTATGACTCGCTTCGTGAATAAAGGAACCAATTAAGTGTTACCGATCCACTTATCTTAGACTTAAAAACTTTTGAATAATCCTGTGAACAAAGGTCGTTTAGGGTTTGTTTTGGAAAAAACGTGAAGAAAGTGCTTGAAAATGTCTGATAGTAATTCTAGCGAATGAATAACGAATGGCTTGTTTTATTTGATTGAGCCTGGAAAGCAATTTTTATAAACAAAGATAAAATATAACTTGTATTTAGTATT